>JAXQQM020072084.1:0-87097 GCA_034641835.2 Pinus albicaulis | reverse complement strand
ATTGTGTACTTAGATGACATATTGATTTTCAGAAAAACAAGAGAAGAACATGTCTTGCATGTGAATAGAGTGCTTGATGTTTTGAAGAAAGAAAAATTATTTCTTAAGATGTCAAAATGTGAGTTTGGAAATAATTCTTTGGTTTATTTGGGACACATTGTAGGAGGAAGTGAGTTGAGAATTGATCCTTCTAAAGTGGAAGCCATTGTGAATTGGCCCACACCCAAAATAGTAACCGAGGTAAGAAGTTTCTTAGGTGCAGCTCAGTATTGGAGAAAGTTTATTGCTAACTTTTCTGCCATCGCAACTCCTATGCATGCAGTGACAAGTGTGAAGAAAGACTTCCAATGGGGAGGCAAACAACAACAAGTTTTCGAAGATTTAAAAGACAAGATCATTTCAGCTCTAGTCCTCACATTACCGAATTTGAGACAACCATTCGAGATACAAACTGATGCTAGTGATTATGCCATGGGCGCAGTTCTTTTGCAACATGGTAATCCTATCGTTTTTCATTCTAAAACATTCAATGGTGCTGTAACTAATTATCTTACATGTGAAAAAGAACTATATGCATTGGTACAAAGTGTCAATAAGTGGAAACACTACTTCATGGGTAAAGAGACGATTGTGCATACCGATCACCAACCATTATAGTACTTGTAGTCGCAAACAAAATTGCAGCAATCATGACATTTCAGGTGGATGAGATTTCTTCAACGGTTTCACTTGGTTATAAGGTAAAAGAAAGGTATTTTCAATAAATTTGTTGATATGATTTCAAGACCAATTATTAGTGCATCTACTTTACTAAAAAATGATTCTATTGTACATGAGAGTTACATAGAACAATATGCACATGATGTTGATTTTCAAGATGTCTATGCTAGTTTGAGTGAAGGGAATCAAGTTGAAGAAAAAGATTATCACATACATAACAATTTGATTTTTCATTTGGGAACACTGTGTATACCACAACGAGAGAGGCTAAGTGTCATGAGATAAGCTCATTCATCTCTTATTGTTGGACACTTTGGGGTAAGAAAAACAATGGCGCATCTATAGAGGTATTGATATTGGCCTCGCATGATAGATAGTGTGTCGCATTTTATAAGAGGTTGTTCTATGTGTGCAACAAGAAAGCCTAGTAATAGGAAGCTTGGGTTGTACATGCCACTACTGGTACCATCAAGGCCATGGGAGAGTGTCTCCATGGACTTTGTTGGAGGTATACCTATGTCAAGAAAACAACATGATTATCTTTATGTAGTTGTGGATAAATTCAAAGTAAAATGTGTATACTTATGCCATATAAGAAAACCATTACACTGCTGAACAAACTATTAAACTTTATTTTCAACGTGCATGGGTTCAAACATGATTTCCAAATTCTATTGTTAGTGACAGGGATTCCAAGTTCATTGGAAATTTTGTCCAATCTTTGGACTATGTGTTAGTCATCAAGATTTTTGCATGTTTTGATGACTAGATTCCTTGGCTGAGTTTTCTAGAAGCTAATCTCAATCTGTCAATTTTTCATCTAGAAAACACCTCAAACAAATTTGTGTCTCCCTACCTTTCCTTTTCAACCTATGATGAGAAAATTCTTCAGTTTTTCAAATCCTATCTCATTTTAGCAAAGTCTCCCTATCTATAGCTGTCATAGCTTTATTTCTCTGCTATCATTTTCCCTTGTTTTCATGCATCTAATTTCCCATCATTTGACAAGGTGTCTACCCCTCTCCCACTAATAATTCAATAATTATGATAACCTGATCATACCTAATGAAATATTCAGAATCTGTGACAAGGTCTGTAGGTCTAGGTAGTGGTGTTTAGGACAATTTTCCTTGACAAAGCTATCCTAAGTCAAAAAACCCTGTGTCTAGTACCAGTCAGCCATAAATTGTTTCCTATTCTGCAAAAAAACATACTATTTTAGCCTTAGGTCATACACCACTAACTGGTTACTTGTTTTTATTTTATTAAAACTCAGAAATGTTCATTTCAGGAAAAGAGAAGGATTCTAAAAAGTTTCATGAATGAAAAAAGGTGGTCATTTCAAGCTTGATTTTATGACACACTGCTATGCTCTCAGGAAATCAAATATCATCTACCAAATACCTCTCTATAGGGGTGTATTCAATGATGACAGAGTGAAAACAGGAGCAAAAGAACAAATTCAAGCAAGTCTCTCATGCTGAATTATTTTTCCATCATGAATCAGATGAAGTGTAGTGAGTGAAAGAAAGCAAACATAGAGGTTTCAAATCCAAAGGGTGCCTAAAGAAAAAGGTCATTCATCAAATCCAAATGAACACAAAGGATTAGATAATGTCTATCTTCAGCACTCCATGACTAACTCCAAAGGCATCTTTGCATAATCTCTCCAAAAGGTGACCTAGCCCTGCAAATCACTCTTTTTTGGGGCAAAAGAGATAGTCTTTGACATAAAGAGCTTTAAATAAAATTAGGCATCATAGTGAAGGTGTAAGAAGGAAAGTTTCTTCTTATATATTACCATGAACCTGGACTTTGAAAATCAGTCAAAGACAAATTCACTGTGCCTTATGAGAGCACAGTTGGGAAAAAGGAGTTACTTTAGGAATACACACAGTAAGCATTTACCATTTAAAAATCACATTGTTTTCTCCTAGGTTTCACAGTGATGTTATGAAAAAGAGATATACATTACAGACAGGTCCTCATAAAGCAAAAGGGAATTATTTTCAAATTATTTCATCAATGATAAGTGCCAAAGATTCACTTTCGTCTTCTATTTGTATTTTTCAAACAAATAGAGAGAGGGCACGGTGTTGAGATGAATGAAGTTTCATAGTTCTAAGGCCTCCTTCATCATAAGCAGAGGGCTCATTAGTGGTTTTGAGTGGCCTAAATGGTTACAGTTGCATAACCCCCTTCATAACAAGAAGAGGGTTGAAAAATCATCAAGTGTAAATGCAGTGATTGGGAAAAGTTGTCAGTAATAGACAAATTTGAGAGATAGTGGATTTGAAAGAGTTCACTCAATGATAAACCAAGTATAAAAAGAGTTTTTGTGACATACCTCCTTCAAATTATAGAAAAGGGCATAAACCATACATTGTGTTTGCATTGCCTCCTTCAATCATTACACAGATGGAAAACACACAGCTTGTTTCAAGGAAACTATTAGAATGTACACAATTATGTTTTCATTCTATCTATCAATGATAAATACACAGAGGGAAAAAACACAAGTTTTCAAGAAGACTCATTCAGTAATAAGAAAAGGAAACAGTGGTGAGATGGATGAAATTTCAAAGTTTGAAGGCCTCCTTCATCATAAGCAGAGGGCCCAACAATGGTTTTGAATGACTTGAGTGGTTACATTTTCATAGGACCTCCTTCATGACAAGTAGAGGGTCAGAACCCAGTCAAAGAACCTCTTTCACATCATAAGAAGAATATTGACATACAGGTGTTGAAAGACATCAACTACGATGTTTAGGAAAGCCTCCTCCAAAGGATAAATCCGAGGCTAGAGTTTGATGAGGAAACCTCATTCAAATGGTAAAAGATAATTTCACACAGGGTTTTATTAAAAAAGGAAATACTTCATTTTGGATAAGACCATTATAGTCTATCTAATTACCCCCTCCAAAAGGAAAGTAGAGGGCAAGTGCCTGGGGTTACAGTTCATATGGATCAGCTCATTCAAAAGGCAATCAAAGATAAAAAACAGTCTGCAGTCTAAGATGCCTCCATCAAATGATAAGAGCAAGTTTCAAGTGCTCAGAAAAACCTCCTTCAAATAATAGACAGAGCCTTAACTTTGAAAATGGTTGAAACCTGAAGTGTAAAACAAGCACCCAGAAAGTATTTTGAAAAAACCTCCTTCATGACAAGTAGAGGGCATAGTTGTTTTTAAAGAGCCTCCTCCATTTGATAAGTAGAGGGCCCAAACGTTTTGTGGAAAGGGCCTCCTTTAAAATGATGAATAGAACACAGCATAGTTTGTTTTAAAGTGTCTCCATCAATCATGAGCAAAGGGTAAAAACACAGTTTGAATTGCCTCCTTCAATGGCTAGCAGAGAGAAAACACCAGGTTAACATCTTCTTTGAAATAACTTCCTTCAGTAGTGAGCAGAGATCAACTAAGCACTCATACAGTGAACAGAGAGTGAGAGAGTGAGTTCAATGAACATAGAGTAAGTTAAAACTTTCGATAAAGGGATGGAAATTTCAATAATAAACACAACTCAACATATTTTTTTTTACAAGCCTCATTCAATGATAAACACAGCACAAACAGTTTGTTTAAAAGTGTCTTTTGAGAAATAAAGAACACATTTCATGATTGGTAAAGAGGAGGTTTTTGTCTTTATGAAAGGTGTAAAATTTCCTCTTGTTTTCAAAAGCTTTGAAGAAAAAGGTTTCAAATCACTTTCAAGGAGGGAAAGTTATTTTCAAAACCCTCCCTAAGATATAAAAGTCCTCACTCAAGCTCTTCTACTCTTGATTATGTTTTGTGCAAACATTTAGCAAAGCAGAAAAGACATTTTTTAACACCTCTGCAGCGTTATAAAAACGCAACGTGCCTGAAAACTATTGTGACGTGCCTGTAGGTGTTTGCAGAATCTTTTTTCACAGGACACGACATGCCTGTCGGTCGACACGACGCGCCTGTGAAAGCGCCTGTTTCACTCTGTCCATCCTGCACGTGACACATTTCTCCAGGCCACCTTTGAACGACACACTTCCCGGGCCACCTCTAAATGGCACATCGCCTGGGCCACTTCTGAGCGAAGGTTTGACCGCCCGGGCCAATGCTAAAAGGAGGTTGCAGCCACCCTCATGAGCCCTCAAATTGCCAAAAAATCAAAATTTTGCATAGAAAAGCTATCTCCAAAAGTAGCTGAGGCATATTTTAAAGAGGTATTTGTGTTTCTTTGCCTAAATTTTTGATTGAAAAGCATAGAAGAAAATCAGTGATTTTAAAGGGCTAGAAGTCTTATTGGTTTCAAAGGCCTGTTTGTTGAGTGAGAAGAAAAACACAGTTTTTGTGAAGGGAGGCCTATTTTCAGACTAAAATACTTGTGCTAGTTGAATAATTGAAAGAGGAAACATTGTTTGAGAAGAGAAAGGTATGTTTTCAGTTAGAAAGGGCCTGATTGCAAATTATTTCCAAAAAAGTGAAAACAGTGATTTTAGGGAGAGTGGTAAAGTTTGTTTTCAAAGGTCTCCAGTTTACTAAATGAAAGTGAAACAGTGTTCGAAGAAAATCTTAATTCAGTCAAAAACCTGATTGTTAAGAGAGTGAAGGAAATCTAAGGCAAAAATGCCTTCAAGGAAAGCCAACAAAGGGGGGTATCATAACCGGTATGAGCCCACTACAACTTAGGAAATAAATGACTCCCCTTCATTTCTTTTCGACTCTCATGAGGTAGGGTGCCTTTATTTTTTCCAAAGATTCCAAGAGGTCACCAGTCACCCTCCCTTGACACAGTTGTTTTCCCTAAGTTGCAAGGAGAACATGTTCACATAGCAGGCCTTGATTTTATGCTCACCACTAGATCAGTGTCAAAGGAAACCAAGATCCCCTATCTTGGTGAGAAATTGTTCAAACAAGCTTGTTTGGACCTAGATCACTACAAGCCCTTCTTGAAACCAGCTTACCAAAATGAATGCAAGGCTATCTTCCCCTTTTCTCATCTATTGAACAGTTATGCGCCCCTTATGAAAACCATCATGAAATATTTCACATGTGAGGGGAGATATTCTCGAGTTTATTCCTATCATGTTAGACTTCTAATGAATTTCACTCGGACTCAGCTGCTAAATCTCCTTTTCTTCCTCTGTAAGAGCATAGACAATATTTCCTCGTTTTTCCAAAAGAGACCTCCTGCTCAGCAAAAAGCTAGTATTTTTCATCATTCTCTCATCAAAATCACCATCCTTCACCAGCTTGAACAGAAAGGAGTTTCTTGGGAGACTTTCATTTCTCATCCAGATTTTACTACTTCCTCTTCATCTCATGGCCCATCTCATATGTCCTCCTCACCCTCCACTCACTATGTCTCCCCTTCATCTAGTCAATATGCCCCTCAAAAGCAAACATCCCCATAATTGATAGTGAAAAGGAAGAGTGCAGTGAAAGCAAACAAGAAGGTAGTGACGATGAGGAACTTAGTGGCACTCAACAAAGTAGTTGGCATGAACCGAGTGACAATCAACAAAACAGTGACCATGAGCATACTAATGATTGTGAAGAGAGCTCGCCAAAAGATAAGGAAGTCAGTGGCAGTCAGCATAACAATGATGGAGGAGATACTAATGATGAAGAACAAAACAACACTCAACAAAGCAGTGATAATGAAAAACAAAATGACACTCAACCGAGTAGTGATTAGGAACATAACAACCCTCAAGCAAGCAGTAATGATGAGGAACACAACAGTCCTCAACAAAGTCATGAAAGCAAACAGAGTGACAGTCAACAAAGTAGTGAGGAAGGAGGTAATAATGATGAGGAACAAAGTGAAAAGCAGCAAAGTAGTGATGATAAAGAACAAAGTGATGAACATGAACAGAGAAGCACTCAACAGATTAGTGATGATGAGGAACAAATTTAAGAGCAGCAGAGTAGTGATGATGAGGAACAAAGGGAAGAGTCTAAGGAAAACAGTGAAGATAGTGGCAGCATGAAAAATTACAATGAAGACAGTCATGATGGAAGTAGCTCATATGAAAAACTTGAAAAGAGTGAGCATGGTGAGGGCATCACACAAGAAGAATTTCGATACAGTGATGGTAAGGTTGGCAACCTAGAACAATTTCAAAACAGTAAGGGAGGTGACAACATACAAAAAACAGATGAAGACAGTCATGATGAAGGCAGCCCTTAACAAATTCAAAACAACGAGGAGGGTAAACAAGGCAGTGCTAAAGACAGTCATGATAAAAGCATATGTAGTGAACATGATATCCCTCAAGAGGAAAATCACCACAGCAATAAGGAAAACAATGAACAAGACAGCGCTAAAGAAGAACATGAAAACAATGAACAATGCAGCAAATTAGGTGATGAAAGAGGCAGCAATGTAAAGGATCAAGTTGAACAAATGCTAGTGATGAAACCTCCTCTCTCTTCTCCTCAACACAGCCAAGAACATGTGCTTTCTGCCTCTCCTAGGAAAGGGGCCATGATTCATTCCTCAAAAGCACCAAAGGCTAAAAACACCAAATCTGCAAAAAAATAAAACTACTCAAGCAGTGACTAGTAATGTCACTAGGGCGCTAAGGAGTAGAGGAAAATTGACTGAGCAGAGTATTGTTGAATTTCCAAAAACAACAAGAGAAAAGAATTCTATCCAAAGCAAGGGCAAAGAAAAAGTTGAACAGTAGGAGAGTAGCCATGAGCATGATAAGGAATTTGACATCATACAAATAGATAGTGATGCTGAAGATGATGAAGCCGGAATCCTTAGGTCACTTTTGCAAAATAGAGAAGCCCAAATCAAGGACTTAGAAACTGATATACAAAGGTCAAAGGACCTCATACACTTTCTACAAATGCAAAATAGACAGATGAGTGGGCAAATGGAATTCTATGAGGCCCGAGCATTCAAATACCAAATGGAAGCATACAAATCACAAGACAAACTTGAAGAGTATATGGGAAGAGCAACCAGTAAGAAAAAGGTCTAGGACTATGGGTCTTAGGAAAGCTTTGGAGAAACAAAGGGAAGAAGAAGAAACCCTGGCTCGATCGTATCCTCTCACACAATTGCTTGCCCAAGAGATAGAAAATGATAAAGAATCATGGCTTGAAAGATCAAACAAGAATTTGGAGGACAAACTAGACAAGGCAAACAAAAACTTGGGTTTTCAAAGGAAGATGATCTGGCATTACACGAAATTGAATCAATTTGCCTGAAGAAAACTCAAGATTGCGCAAGAAAAGCTCAAAACTGCCCAAAGGAGGCGCCTGGTGAAAAAAGGGGAAAAGGACATATCTAGGCTTGGAATCTTTCCTTCAGCTTCCTTTCATGCTTCTAGGAACCCATAAGGGGTTCTCTCACCAAAATTGAGAAATTTTCGACATGATCTTGTTTTTTGTGATTTTTGGGCCTAATTACATAAATTCATGGGCATTACCATTTTTTCTTGGAGTATCATCAGTTGATGGAAGCTACATTTTTGGATGCATTAAATTTGAGGGAGTATACTCAGAAATTTTCAGAACAAATGAAGCTATTTTGGTCCCTCAAAAAGGCCAAAAATAGTCAGTTTTCAACATTCTGCCCCTTATATCAGTAGGTGCTACACTCCTGGGGTTTTTCACTCATTCCTCTTTTTGACAGACTTCCCAGCATCAGTTTGGAAAAAATCAAGTATTTCTAGAAATTAGACATCCAGGGGTTTCCAACAAGCCATTACAGGCCTTGTTTCGACATCACGAAGTCCCTAAAAAATCCTCTTCAAAACAGATTTTTTTCTAGTGCTACGCTCCTGTAGGATATTGCTGAAAAGGCAGTTTTCTGAAGGTGGCCATCCAAATGTGCGCTAAGCTATTTTTAACTCTATGTAAGAGATTAAAAGTCATTTTTCTTACTATTTTTAGCTTAAACAGATATTTTTGAAGATATTTTGTGCCTTGGGCTTTCCAAAGCCTCAAGGACAAAATAGGATATTTGTTTTTTGGCCAATGGCCTTCTAGTTGCTCTAGGTGGGTTTCCTCCTATTTAGCCTATATAATCCAAGAGGATTCATTGTAACCAGGAGGCAGAGCTTGATGTTATAGAGAGCAATACATAGCACTATGATCTTTGAAGAAATACTTGTTTTATGAAGTGGATGATCTCTTGCTTGGCTTGATGGTGGAGAAGGATTGTGTGTAGGATCCCATGGATTGGTAAATGGTATTGTGTTTCTTATTTGTTATGTTTTCTTAGTTTATCATACATGTTTTCATGCTTCTTTCTTGTTGTAGTTCAGTAAAGAATATGTTTGAGATATGCCCATGGAGGCACCTCAAATTTCCTGATTCATTGCAGCTTAAATGTTTTCATCTTTCTTGGTTATGTCCAAGAATTCTTAATTGCTCTTTGGTACCCTAAGAACTTGTTATCAGTTTCATTAATGGTTATTATGTATGCTATCTAGTATGATTCATGGTATGCCCTGCTTACTCATAGCTAATCAAAACTCTATTTCTGAAATCTCTCTCTGAATTATTGGTTGTTTTAGTTAAGTCAAAGAGGTATTGTTTCAATCTTGCCCTTTGTCCATGCTTTGCAGTCTTATTTCAAAGTTCTCGATAGCTCAAGATATGATGTTTAGGATTTCCCTCTTCATAGATTGAGTTGTTTTTTTATCTTATTTGTTTTCCCAAAATTCTGAAGGTGATTTTCCCAAAGTTAGAGGGTCTTATACTTCTATGTATCACTGGATTGTTTATTTTCTGCATCCATCAGTTTGAGTTTCATTCATAGAGATTAATGGTCAGACCTAACTCATGAATGCTTGATGTTTAACTATTTATGCTTAAAATCTCTTTGTCTTTCACAAAATTAATGTCTATCTCATTTCACTCTCACCCAAAGAATCCATTTACCTCCACTAAATCGGCCCTGCAATAATACCTTGTCCATCATTAAGACAATCTTGACTTTATCTGACCCCATAGCCCAATTGATTCGATGAACTCCATATCTATTTTTCCTTTTGATCAGTTCCCCTCAAAAAACCCAAAACAAACCAAAACATACTTAACAACTAGCCTAAAATCAAATATACAGAAGAAAACAAGTTTACATCCTTTGCATAAATAGAGAGAGCCCTCTCTGAGTCCAGGAAGGCTAGGTCCTAGGGCTCCAAAGCTTGGTCTGATGTTACCTTGTCATTTGGTTTACCAATCTGCCAAATTACGAGACCATAACATAATGGCGATCATAGTGGGACCTTGAGTCAAAACATCCTAGGTATCCCTTAGGACCTCTCAAGATCGCAGTCAAACTTAGAAAACTTAAGTGTTGTCTGAAGAGTAGAAACTAGCTCTTTCACCATCTTAGCAAAATGATGATTCAGCTATAGAACACTCTTACAATGCTTAGGGCTACATATAGGAACTCAGAAAACCCCAAAAACATCCCTAGATTGGCTTTTTATCAGTTATTGGTGGTGGACCATAAATACATATCTCTAAAAATAACCAAAAAAAATCCACCTGGCGACTCCACTAGCCTCCAGTAGGCCTAATATTCCAAACTAAAAACCAAAATTTCATAATCATATTATCCTCTTAACCTACCTTTCCAAAAACACAAAAATCATAGTGCAGCCTCTGAAATCAATGAAAAAACTAAGTGTAACTTAGGAATTCAGAAACCTTCATCTAAAACATAAGAAATCAACAAAATAGCCTAAGAATAGAACTATAACTTTCTCAACAATCTAGAAAACTGTTGAACTAAGTTTTAAAGTCATTCTTACAAGTTTTCACATAAATAGTTTCCTAGAAAAATAATTTGCCTAAAAACATCTTTGTCAGTATTGGTGGTGGACCATAAACCTCAAGAACATCCACCTGGCGACTCCACTAGCCTTCATTTAGTTTTCACTTTACTAGCATTCACAAAAAACTCTTAGGGAGGACAACCATCCAAAAAACAATCACAACTATCACCCTCTCTAAATTTTGACTTTGAAATCTAGCTTCACGAAGAATTAATACCAGATCTCACCCAGACCCGAATCCCCCTATCATAGTTGATGACCCAGAAAATATTTTGTGCCAAAATTCTAAAACTGGTGACTTAGCTACCGATAGGACCATCCAAAAAACAAGCTCTGTACCTTAACATCTTACATCCTTGCAAGATTCCCAGTTTGACTTGAGTTCAGCAAAAACCCTTGCTAGAAACAAATCACAGAGAAAAATCAATCTTGCCGATCTTGAGCTTTTAGATTTGCATCCAAGTATTAGCAGAGAAGCCTCACCTACTACACCACCTGATTTTCAGCTTCTCCACCACTTTGGCTCTTATCACCCCAAATCTGCTCAAAATTAGTCTACAAACCCAAGTACCTTCGCCGCACCCATTCAGACCGTCATTGTGCAAATCACCTCATCCCATACTACAAATCCTCATACTGTAAATCTACCATCAGCTCCCATCATGGCAGCTTGGTATGTGCCCTTAGTGTTACCATAGCCTTTGGTACCTTTGCAAAATGATTACCAAACCAAAATCCCACGTTTCACCGGGGCTGAGGCTACTAATGCCCAACAGCATGTAGATAGAATCAATGATGCTTTTGAATAAATGGAAATAGAAGATGAGACCATAAGAATGAGAATTTTTTCCCAAAGCCTAGGCGGAGAAGCCAAGTGGTTTAAAAACTTAACTCCTAAAAATATACATGATCTCCCAGCACTTTACCAAACTTTCATAAAGAGGTGGGAAATCAGGAAAAACCCCATCCAAATCCTTTCCTAATATAAACAATCTTAAAAGGAATATGGGGGAAAGTGTTTAGGACTATTACACTAGGTTCAACAGTGTCTATAACGCCCTTCCACCTAGCATGAAACCTCCACTTGGCTCAGCACTAGTAAAATTTCTCGAAGGTTTCAATCCAGATATGACATACCAACTAAGAGAAAGAGACCCCGCAACTTTAGAAGAAACGAAAAAAGTAAATCTTAGTGCCAAAACCAACCTAGCTGAGAATAGAGCTAGGATGACATCAGAAAAGAAAGTCACATACCAAGATGAGGCCATGCCTTCAATTTCCTCCTCATATCCCAGAATAGAAAACCTGGTTAGAACCATGGAGAGAATGTGGGAAAGAATGAATCTAAATGAAAAATCACCTCTTAAGGACAACCAGCCAAATCCTCAAAACAGAATCCAGAACCAAAACTTTAGAAGAGACCCACCTCAAATCAAACCAAGGGAAAATGACCAATAGATCAGGCCACCTTTCCAAGAAAACTATGTTGATGAGGTAGAAAGAGATATGGAACCACTTGATGAAAATCACTTAAACTTGATAGGTTCTGATAGCGAGGGTGAGGTTTTCCTCATAGAAGAAGAACAAGTTTTCTTCTCCTCAATCCAAAATGAAACAAATTATGAGGACCCCGAAGATCCTGAAATAGGATTACAAAATGCCATAATGGAATTTCATAGGCAATATGATCTTAGGAGTAAGAAAAACCAAGACAACTCTAAGAAAGGTAGCTCAGACACTGCTGTTACAAAATCCCCCGATGCCATTCTTAAAAGAACAGCAAATAGTAACAAAATCATGGCTAAGAGAATTGACCAAAACAAAGAAAAAACTAGCCAGGCAAGCCTTGATCCCAACTGTCCTAGTACCTCTACTAAGATTCCTGAAACAACTATATTGAACGAAACCCCTAATCAAAATCAGCAAATCAATAATATGGAATAATTTATGGCTGATCAAACTGAGATGAATATGCGCAAAACCCAAGCACCTTTTAGTTTCGAAGGAGAAATTGCCAAGATCAAGGTAACCATACCCCTCACTGAGCTAGTAACTATAGATAGGTACAGATCTCAAATCTTTAAAGTCTTAAACATAGAAAATGATGCAGGTACTTTAAATCTGACAGAAGACAAACCTGAGCTTTTATTTGGTCCCAAAATAGAAGGAGAATACTAAGAAGGAATTATTTCCCCATTCTACATAAGTTTGAACATCCATGACAAGATATTACATAATGCCATGTTAAATTCTGGTGCTTCCCATAACCTCATGCCTAAAGTAGTCATGGAGAGTTTGGGCCTAAAGGTAACTAAACCTTACAAAGACTTGTACTCATTCGATTCAAGTAGGGTCAAATGCTTAGGCCTAATAAAGAACTTGTGTTTCACTCTAACACAAATACCAGCTAAAAGCCTAGCCATGGATGTAATGGTAACCGATATTCCTCCTAAATATGGAATGCTATTATCAAGAACATGGGCCACCAAAATACAAGGTAGCCTCCAAATGGACATGTCATTTTCTACCATCCCGATATTTAACCAAACTAGGAGGTTGTACCAAGAAACTCACATGAAATATATGGTAAGAAACCTAGATAGGCCAAATGATACTCCAGTGTATTCCATTCATTCCAATTTAGATTCTTTTATCTTATACAATGAAAGTGATATTAATGAGTGGATAAAAGGAAATGAAGAAGAATTCAAACTGTTAGAACAACATTGCTCATCCCCAGATAAATAAATTGAAGATCAAAACTCTAAGAAACCTGAAAAATAGCTTAGTAACACGCATGAAAAGGAAACTCTTTGGAGTATAAGCTTTGATGGTTCCTATGGAAAAACTAGTTTAAGGGTTGGCATCTGGATACACAATACTAATGAAGGTCATTATTTCATATTATAATTCCAATGTACCAATAATATTGCGGAATATGAGGCCCTTACTTACTTACAAAGGAGGTTTGCACTTACTTAAACACTTAGGTGCTAAGAAAATATCAGCCCAGGGAGATTCAGAACTTGTAATTAGACAAATAAAAGGTGAATATTCAAAAAAAAACTCAATATTGAGAGAATACAGGAATGCAGCATTAGACATCCTTAAAACCTTCGAAAGATATGAACTCACTTATATTTCTAGGACTCAAAATAGCCTAGCCAATGAGCTCGCTTTTGCCACAAGCAATTGCCAAATACCATTTGTAAACGAACAATACAGTATCCAAGTCAAACATCGTCCTACAGTGCCGGAAAACATTGGCCATTGGCAAATATTCAAAGATGATGAACAAATTGATGATTTTTTGCAATCTAGAAATGAGTTTGAAATGACTAAAACAAACTTAGAACATGAAGAAAGAAGTCTTGACAAAAATGAAGAACAGGAGCCATATTTACCTTCTCTAACAGATATAAACTTGATTAATCATCCCTATGAAACTGAAACATGTGAGGACCTATACCAAAGAGAGCTTGAAGTCTTACACTGTGAAAATGACACCATACCCAAAGGTCTTGCACCCTTAGAGGAATTGTTTGATTTTAACTTGGCCAAAAAACCAAAAATGGAATCTATTGAGGTTGATATAGAAGAATATAATATAGGAAGCACAGAAGAACCAAAAATGATCAAAATTTCCAAAACTCTCCCTCCTCACATAAAACAAAAATACATTGAGTTGTTTAAAGAGTTTAAAGATGTGTTCGCATGGGGATACCAAGATTTGAAATCATACAACACAAGCATTATTCAACATAAGATCCCCCTCAAAGAAAACCAGAAACCTTTCAAACAAAAGTTGAGAAGAATAAATCCTGTCTTACTGCATTTAGTTGAAAAGGAAATCAAAAATATGTATGATGTTGGGATAATAGTTTCCCTTAGGTACTCTGAGTGGGTTTCAAACCTGGTATCAGTCAGGAAAAACACTGGTGAGATTAGACTTTGTATTGATTTCCGAAATCTGAATAGAGCCTCTTTAAAAGACAACTATCCTTTACCCAAAATGGACCACATACTTCAAAAGGTGGTTGGTGCTAAAATAATCTCATTACTTGATGGTTTTTCCGGATACAACCAAGTGTTGGTTTTTCCTAGTGATCAACACAAAATTGCTTTCATGCCTTGGGGCACTTTTATTTATGTTAAAATTCCTTTTGGATTAATGAATGCCGGTGTCACATTTCAAATAGCCATGGACATAGCTTTCTCAGAAGACATAGGTTATTTCATAGTCATATATCTTGAAGACACCACAGTATATTCCAAATTAGATGAAGAGCATCTGGTTCACCTGAGAAAGTTTTTTGAAAAATATAGAAAATATGGTTTATCTTTGAACCCCAAGAAAACAATTTTCGGTCTCGAAGAAGGAAAACTCCTAGGTCACATCATTTCTGAATATGGAATAAAAATAGACCCCAAAAGAATCGAAGGCATACTACAAATTAGTCACCCCAAAAACATTAAGGAATTACAATCCTTTATCGGAAAAATTAATTTCTTAAGAAGATTCATCCTAAATCTTGCCGAACTTTTGAGAGATATCACAAACATGTTAAAAAATGAATTTGGAGTTAAATGGACTATAGAAGCCAAACAATATTTTGAATTGGTTAAAAAAGTACTCACCGAAACACCAGTACTGATAAGTCTTGATTTCACCAAATATTTTTACATTTTCTCATTTGCATCTGAACACACGGTAGCTGCAGTAATGTTACAAAAGAACGCAGCAGGGCAAGAACAACCCATAATTTTTTTTAGAAAATCCCTAAGAGATGCTCCCTTAAAATATAATATCATGGAAAAACAAGCATTCGCATTCGTAAAAGCACTGAAATATTTCCGATTTTATATCTTGCATTCTCATATCATTGCTTTCGTTCCCCATACCGTCGTCAAAGATATATTAAATCAAGATCCTGATGGTAAAAGAGGAAAGTGGATTGCTATCATCTTAGAATATGACTTAGAAATTAGACCCACCAAACTTGTTAAGGGACAAGGACTCACAAGAATAATGGCTGAAACAAACCTCCAAGCATTAGATATAAATATTGTTGACACCTTAGAAGAACAGGAAGAATGCACAGCCCCTCATGTCGAAGAAATGTTTTTAATTTCACCTTGGTATGTTGATATTATTTACGTGTTATTTTATCTTAATGCTCCTCCAACCTTATCAAAGATGAAGGCAAGATTCCTCAAACAAAAATCTATAAATTTTTGAATTCTAGATGGAATTCTATATTGGAAAAATCCCACTGGTATGCTGCTTAAATGTTTGCTTGAAGATGATGCAGAAAAAATTATGCACGAAGGAGAATGCGGAGGACATCTCTACTGGAAAACCACAGCCAACAAAATCCTTAGATCCGGTTATATTTGGCCTACCTTGTTCCCTGAAACTCACAAACTTGTTATGACGTGCCATAAATACCAAATTTTTGGTGGCAAGAAATTTTTTTTACCTTTGCCCTTACATCCCATCATAGTTGAAGGTCCTTTCCAGCAATGGGGTTTAGATTTTATTGGGGAAATACACCCCTCTTCATCTGCTCAACACAAATGGATCCTCACAGCCACTGATTACTTTACCAAATGGATAGAATCCATACCCTCCAGGAATGCCACCGATTCAGTCATCATCAAGTTCCTAGAAACCAACATTTTATCTAGATTCGGTTGTCCTAATAAAATTATCACTGATAACGTTGTTGCCTTTTCCTCCAAAAGAATGGTTGACTTCTGTTACAAATATCATATTACATTAGGACTTTCCACGGCTTATTACCCCCAAGGTAATGGTTTGGCCGAGTCTTCTAACAAAAGCCTAGTCAATATCATTAAGAAGCTTCTCGAACAAAATCAAAAAGCATGGCATGGAAAACTAGTACAGGCACTATGAGCTGATAGACTAACCACCAAAAAATCAATTGGTATGTCTCCCTATCAACTAGTGTATGGCATGGATGCCATTTTCCCGACATCTTTAGGAGTTCCAGTGATAAATCTATTACAAGAAGTTCAAATAGAAGAAAATGGCATGCAAAGGACAATAAATCAAACTATCCATTTACAACAAAAAAGAGAAGAAGTTTACCAAAGGACTCAGTTAACGCAAGATAAGATGAAAAATATGTTTGACAGAAGGACCAAGGAAAATTATTTCCAGGTTTGGGATAAAGTATTAAAATGGGATTCCAGAAGGGAAGATAAAGGAAAGCAAGGTAAGTTTGAAAATTTATGGAAAGGGCCTTTCATTATCAGTTCAGTTAGCAGAAACAACGTTTTTTTCCTGCAAGAACCTGATGGGACTAAGACTTTTGGAGGTCCTGTAAATGGCAGGACACTAAAACATTACTTTTGTCAAGAGCTCCAGTTTTAAAATTTTCACTCATTGTACATATCATTGTTTTAAGAAATAAATAAAAAATAGAAAATACAAAAAAAGTAGAAAAGTAGAAAAGAGGGCAGTTTTAAAAATAGCAGAAAAGCCCCATGTTCAAAAAATAGTCATGCTGAAAGTGCGCAAATCTAAATTCCACTACTAGTGCTCAAAAGATATCTTGTTCAGTTATCTAGCCTAATCAGAACTGGACATGTTTTAAATTGATTGTTGATAAGTTAGTGAAAGAAGTGATAGTCAAATTGTGTAAGCTTGACTTATAAATGAAAGTAGATTAGGAAAAGATACTGGTTCCACACGCTCAAAACAGAACCAAAGAGGAAAGCAGGGATGAAAAACAAACTATGTATCCTAGCCCTGATTTTTCTAAATCTCATTTTGTGCGAAAATAATATTTGTGTGCAGCTTGTCTTTTATGCCACAAACACATGACAAAGCAGACCGTCTAATCTTGATTTGGTCATTTTTCAATTTCATGTTTTAGATTAGTGAATGAAATCATGTCAAACAGCTTAATCTTGACAGTCGATCTAGCGTAAGTAGAGAATCAAAGGAGTTCATCAGTTTAATCTAAACTCCCAGAGGATATAAGTGTAGAATTAGATAGTTTTTATTTTTTCAAAAATATCATGTCAAAGGGTTTTCCAATCCAAGTGCACCCAAAGAAGAAAAAATGCTAGGAAATATAGCTGGGTAGGTAGAGATGAGGTTGATGCTAATCATGCTGTAAAATTTTCAAAGAGCATCATTTTCAAGAATAACATCAAGGAAGAGAGAAATTTGCACCAATGGATGAGGCACTGGTCTTCACAAGCCTGAGATCTGCAATTCTGGACACCTCCCAAAAAGGAGTTGCCCTCCTCAAATGGAGCCACTGTTAGTCATCAGTATTTTTGCATGTTTTGATGACTAGATTCCTTGGCTAAGTTTTCTAGAAACTAATCTCAAATCTGTCAATTTTTCATCTAGAAAACACCTCAAACAAGTTTTTGTCCCTCTACCCCTTCCTTTTCAGCCTATGATGAGAATAGTCTTCAGTTTCCCTACCTATCACAATTTAGCAAAGCCTCCCTGTCTATAGATGTCATAAGTTTGTCTCTCTACCATCAAAATCCCTTGTTTTTCATACAACCCACTATCCAACATTTGACAAAGTGTCTACCCCTCTATCCCTGATCATCTTGTCATGTGATAACCTACTCATGCCTAAGAAGCCATTCAAGAGTTGTGACAAAGTTTGTAGGTCTAGGTGGTGGTGTTTTAGGGAAAACTCCTTGGCAAGACTGTTTTAAGCCAAAAACCTTGTTTTCCATCATCATGTTAGCCATCAGTTTCTTCTCATACTACAAAAAACATACTGGTTTAGCCTTAGGTCATACACCATTAACTGGTTACTTGTTTTTATTTTAGCAAAACTCAAAAATGTTCATTTAAGGAAAAGAGCAAGATTCTAAAAAGTTTCATGAATGAAAGAAGGTGGTCATTTCAAGCTTGATTTTATGACACACTGCTAATCTCTCAGGAAATCAAAGATCATCTACCAAATACATCTCTGCAGGGGTATATTCAATGATGACAGAGTGCAAATGGGAGCAAAAGAACAAATTCAAACAAGTCTCTCATGCTGAAGTATTTTGCCATCATGAATCAGATGAAGTATAGTGAGTGAAAGAAAGCAAACATACAGTTTTCAAATCCAAAGGGTGCCTAAAGACAAAGGTCATTCATCAAAGCCAAATGAACAAAAAGGATTAGGTAATGTCTATCTTCAACACTCCATGACTAACTCCAAAGGAATCTTTGCATAATCTCTCCAAAAGGTGACCTAGCCCTGCAAATCACTTTTTTTTTGGGGGGGAAAAGAGATAGTATTTAACATAAAGAGATTTAAAGAAAATAAGGCATCATAGTGAAGGTGTAAGAAGGAAAGCTGCTTCTTATATCTTACCATGAACCTGGACTTTAAAAATCAGTCAGAGACAAATTCATTGTGCCTTATGAGAGCACAGTTGGGAAAAAGGAGTTACTTCAGGAATACACATAGTAAGCATTTATCATTTACAAATCACATTGTTTTCTCCCAAGTTTCACAGTGATGTTATGCAAAAGAGATATACATTACAGATAGGTCCTCATAAAGCAAAAGGGCATTATGTTCAAATGATTTCATCAATGATAAATGCCAAAGATTCACTTTTGTCTTCTATTTGTATTTTTCAAACAAACAGACAGAGGGCACAGTGTTGAGATGAATGAATTTTCATAGTTCGAAGGCCTCCTTCATCATAAGCAGAGGGCTCATCAGTGGTTTTGAGTGACCTAAAAGGTTACCAATTACATAACCCCCTTCATAAAAAGTAGAGGGTTGAAAAATCATCAAGTGTCAATGCAGTGATTGGGTGAAGTTGTCAGTAATAGACAGATTTGAGAGATAGTGCATTTGAAAGAGTTAACTCAATGATAAACCAAGGCTAAAAATAGTTTTTGTGACATACCTCCTTCAAAGTCTAGCAAAGGGCATAAAACAGACATTATGTAGAAGCATCCTCCTTCAATCATTACACAGATTGCAAACACACAGCTTGTTTCAAGGAAAATGTTAGAAGGTACACAAATTTTGTTTGCATTCTATCTATCAATGATAAATACACAGAGGGAAAAAACACAAGTTTTCAAGAAGCTTCATTCAGTAATAAGCAAAGGACACAGTGGTGAGATGGATGAAATTTCATAGTTTGAAGGCCTCCTTCATCATAAGCAGAGGGCCCAACAATGGTTTTGAGTGACCTGAGTGGTTACATTTGCATAGGGCCTCCTTCATGACAAGTAGAGGGTCAGAAGCCAGTCAAATAACCTCTTTCAAATCATAAGCAGAAGACTGACATACTGGTGTTGAAAGACCTCAATTATGATGTTTGTGAAAGCCTCTTCCAAAGGATAAATCTGAGGCTAGATTTTGATGAGTAAACCTCATTCAAATGGTAAAAGATAATTTCACACAGGGGGTTTATTCAAAAAGGACATCCTTCATTTTGGATAAGACCATTATAGTCTATCTAATTACCCTCTCCAAAAGGAAATTAGAGGGTAAGCGCCCGGGGTTACAATTCATATGGATCAACTCATTCAAAAGGAAACCAAAGATAACAAACAGCAGTCTAAGATGCCTCCATCAAATGATAAGAGCAAGTTTCAAGTGTTGAGAACAACCTCCTTCAAATAATAGACAGAGCTCTAACTTTGAAAAGGGTTGAAACCTGAAGTGTAAAACAAGTGCCCAGAAATCATTTTTAAAAGAACTCCTTCATGATAAGCAGAGGGCCCAAAATTTTTTGTGGAAAGGGCCTCCTTTAAAATGATGAACATAACACAACACATTTTTTTTTAAAGTGTCTCCTTCAATCATGAGCAAAGGGAAAAAACAAAGTTTGCATTGCATCCTTCAATGGCTAGCAGAGGGAAAACACCAAGTTAATATCTTGTTTGAAATAACTTCCTTTAGTAGTGAGTAGAGATCAACTAAGCACTCATATAGTGGGTCAAAAGGTCTTTTGCAAAAATGAACAGAGAGTGAGTTAAAACTTTCGATAAAGGGCTAGAAATTTCAAATAATGAACATAGCTCAACACATTTTGTTTGACAAGCCTCATTCAATGATAAACACAACACAAACAGTTTGTTTAAAGGTGCCTTTTGAGAAATAAAGAACACATTTCATGATTGGTAAAGAGGAGGTTTTTGTCTTTATCAAAGGTGTAAAATTTCCTCTTGTTTTCAAAAGCTTTGAATAAAAAGGTTTCAAGTCATTTTCAAGGAGGGAAAGTTATTTTCAAAACCCTCCCTAAGATATAAAAGGCCTCACACAAGCTCTTCTACTCTTCATTATGTTTTGTGCAAACATTTAGCAAAGGATAAAAGACATTTTTTTACACCTCTGCAGCGTTATCAACATGCGACGTGCCTGAAAAATACTACGACGTGCCTGTAGGTGTTTGCAGAAGCTTTTTTCACAGGACATGACGCGCCTGTGCAAGAGCCCGTTGCACTCCGCCCATCCTATATGCGACGTGTTTTCCTCGGGCCACTTCTGAACGGCCCACCTCCCAGGCCACTTCTGAATGAAGGTTTGACTGCTCGATGCCCACAGAATAGTGCCAAGGTTTTCAGCACCCCTCAAGAGGCTTTCAAAAGTTGCAAATTTCTGAACTTTTGCAGAGGAGAAATTGTTCAAATACAGCCTGGGAGATTCCTAAAAAGGTACTTGTGCTCTTTCACCTAATTTTTTGTTTTAAAGGACATATAAGGAAGTCAGTAATCAGTAAATATAAGAAAATTATTGATTTTTAGAGAGCAAGAAGACCTATTTGTTTAAAAAGTCCTGTTTGCAGAGTAAGAAGCAAAAAAACAAAAAAGACATTTTTTGAGAAGGGGGGGCTATTTTCAGTTTAAAGACTTGTTTTAAATGAATAGGTGAAAGAGGACACAGTCTCATAAATAAAAAATATAGATTTGTTTTGAAGGTCTTTCTACTCAGTAACAAGGAAAAACACAGTTCTTAAGAAGGAAATGTATTTTCATTAAAAAAGAACTTGTTTGCTAGCTAAGAAAGAATTACAGTGCTTGAATAAGGGATCTATTTTTTAGTTCATTTGAAAGACCTGTTTTGATAAGAGAGTATAGGAAAGTATAAAAAACTATGCCTCCAAATAAGGTCAACAAAGGTGGATTTCACAATAGGTTTGAGCCTACTACAACTCAGGAGATAAATGAATCCCCTTCAGTTCTTTTTAATTTTCAGGAGGTAGGGTGTCTTGATTTTTTCCAAATAGTCCAAGAGGTCACAAATCACCCTCCCTTGACACATTTGTTTGCCTTAAGACTGCAAGGAGAACATGTTCACATAGCAGGCCTTGGTTTTGTTCTAAATCCTAGATCTGTGTCCAAGGCAACCAAGATCCCCTATCTTGGTGAGAAATGGTTCAAACAAGCCTATTTGGACCTAGACCACTACAAGCCCTTCTTGAAACCAGCTTACCAAAATTAATTCAAGGCTATCTTCCCCTTTTCTCATCTATTGAACAGTTATGCAACCCTTATGAAAACCATCATGAAATATTTCACATGTGAGGGGAGATATTCTCAAGTTTATTCCTATCATGTCAGAATTCTGATGCATTTCACTCGGACTCAGCTGCAGAATCTCCCTTTCTTCCTCTGCAAGAGCATAGACAAGATGTCCTCCTTTGTCCAAAAGAGACCTCCTACTCAGCAAAAAGTTAGTCTTTTTCATCATTCTCTCATCAAAATCATCATCCTTCACCAGCTTGAACAAAAAGGAGTTTCTTGGGAATCCTTCATCTCCCATCCTGATTTTACTTCTACCTCTTCATATCATGGCCCATCTCATGTGCCCTCCTCACCCTCCACTCACTATGTCTCCCCTTCATCTAGTCAATCTACCCCTCAAAATAAAGCCTCTCCTATGATTGATAGTGAAAAGGAAGAGTGTAGTGAAAGCAAACAAGAAGGTAGTGATGATGGGGAACTTAGTGGCACTCAGCAAAGTAGTGGGCATGAACCAAGTGACAATCAACGAAACAGTGACCATGGGCATACTAATGATGGTGAAGAGAGCTCACCAAAAGATAAGGAAGTCAGTGGCAGTCAACATAACAGTGATGGAGGAGGTAGTAATGATGAAGAACAAAGCAGCCCTCAGTAGAGCAGTGAACATGAGCATGGGGATAGGCCACATACAGCTAGTGATGATGAGGAACAAATTGAAGAGCAGCAGAGTAGTGATGATGAGGAACAAAGGGAAGATTCTAAGCAAGGTAGTGATGATGAACAGCAAAACAGTCCTCAAACAGACAGTAAAGGAAATAAGGAAAGTGACAATCAGCAGAGCAGTAGGGACAGTGAAAAAAGCGCCTCCCAGCAAAACAGTGACCATGGTGGAAGCCCACACACAGAGGTAAGTGAGGAAAACAGTCAAGATAATATCAGCACACATAAGGGGCACGAAAGCAAGGAGAATGGTGAGGGTAGCATACATAAAGAGGTTCAAAACAGTGGAGCTAATGAATACAGTGTCAGTCAGCAAAATAATGACGAAAATCAAGCCCAAAATAGTGAGGAGGGTGAACAAGGCAAACCCAAAGACAGTCATGATAAAAGCAGAGGCAGTGAACATGATAGCCCTCAAGAGGAAAATCACCACAACATTAAGAAAAACAGTGAACAAGGCAGCCCTAAAGAAGAACATGAAAAAAGTGAACAGTGCGGCAAAGTAGGTGATGAAGTAGGCAAGGGGCCATGATTCATTCCTCAAAGGCACCAAAGGCTAAAAACACCAAATCTGCAAAGAAGAAAACCACTCAAGTAGTGACTAGTAATGTCACTAGGGTGCTAAGGAGTAGAGGAAAACTACCTAAGAAGAGTATTGTTGAATCGCCAAAGAGAAAAAGAGAAAAGAAGTCTATCCAAAGCAAGGGCAAAGAAAAATTTGAACAACAGGAGAGTCGTCATGAGCATGAAAAGGAATTTGACATCATACAAATAGATAGTGATGTTGAAGATGATGAAGCTAGAATCCTTAGGTCACTTTTGCAAAACAGAGAAGCCCAAATCCAAGACTTAGAAACTGATCTAGAAATGTCAAAGGACCTCATACACTTTCTACCAATGCAAAATAGACAGATGAGCGGCAAAATGACAATCAATGACGCCCGGGCATTCAAATACCAAAGGGAAGCATACAAAGCACAAGTCAAACTTGAAGAGTATATGGGAAAATTTGATGATATTGAGGAAGAAGAGTAACCAGTAAGAAAAATTCCTAGGACTATGGGTCTTAGGAAACCTTTGGAGAAACAAAGGGAAGAAGAAGTAGCCCTTTCTCGTTCATACCCTCTCACACAATTGCTTGCCCAAGAGATAAAAAATGATAAAGAATCATGGCTTGAAAGAGAAAACAAGCATTTGGAGGAAAAATTAGACAAGGAAAAAAAATACTCGGGTTTGCAAAGGAAGATGATCGAGCATTACAAGAAATTGAATCAATTTGCCCAAAGAAAACTCAAGATTGCCCAAGAAAAGCTCAAAACTACCCAAAGGAGGCGCCCGGTGAAAAAAGGGGAAAAGAACATATCTAGGCTTGGAATCTTGGCTTCAGCTTCCTTGCATGCTTCTAGGAACCAATAAGGGGTTTTCTCACCAAAATTGATCAATTTTTTACATGATCTTGTTTTTTGTGATTTTTAGGCCTAATTGCACATTTTTCTAGGCGCTGCCATGTTTGCTAGGATCATCCTCAGCTCATGGAAGTTATTTGGTTTGATGTATTCAATTTGGGGGCATCTAATCACAAATTTTCAGATCAAAAGAAGGTGTTTTGGTCCCCCAAAGAGGTAAAAACAGTCAAATTTTACCTTTCTGCCTCAAATTTTAGCAGGTGAGACCCTCCTGGGTTTTTTCATTCAGTCCACTTTTTGACAGACTTCCAGGGATCATTTTGAGAAAAATCAAGTATTTCTAGAAACTAGACATCCAAGTATTTCCAAAAATCCATCATGGGCCTCATTTTGACATCGGGAATCCCTCAAAAGTTCTCTGAAAAATAGGCTTTCTTTTGGCGCTACGCTCCTGTAGCATTTTTGCTAAAAAAATAGTTTTCTGAAGGTGGCCATCCAAATGTGTGTTAAGATATTTTTAACTCTATGTCAGAGATTAAAATTCAATTTTCTTACTATTTTTAGCTCAAATATATATTTTTGAATATATTTTGTGCCTTGGGCTTTGTAAAGCCTCAAGGAAAAAATAGGATATTTGTTTTTTGGCCAATGGCCTTCTAGTTGTTGTAGGTGGGTTTCCTCCTCTTTGGCCTATATAATCCAAGAGGATTCATTGTAACCAGAGGTAGAACTTGAGTTATAGAGAGAAATACATATCACTATGAGCTTTGAAGAAATACTTGTTTTATGAAGTGGATGATCTCTTGCTTGGCTTGATGGTGGAGAAGGATTGTGTGTAGGATTCCATGGCTTGGTGAATGGTATTATGTTTATTATTTGTTATTTTTTCTCAATTTATCATACATGTTTTCATGCTTCTTTCTTTTTGTAGTTCAGTAAAGAATAATTTTGAGATATGCACATGGAGGCACCTCAAATTTCCTGATTCATTGCAGCTTAAATGTTTTCATCTTTCTTGGTTATTTCAAATAATTCTTAATTTCTCTTTCATACCCTAAGAACTTGTTATCAGTTTCATTAATGGTTATTATGTATGTTGTCTAGTATGATTTACAGCATGCCCTGCTTACTCATAGCTAATCAAAACTCCATTTTTGAAATCTCTCTCTGAATTATTGGTTTTTTTAGTTAATTCAAAGAGGTATTGTTTCGATCTTGCCATTTTTCCATGCTTTGCAGTCTTATTTCAAAGTTCTCGATAGCTCAAGATATGATGTTTAGGAGTTCCCTCTTCATAGACTAAGATTTTTGTTAATCTTATTTGTTTTCCAAAAATTCTGAAAGTGATTTTCCCAAATTTAGAGGGTCTTATACTTCTATGTATCACTGGATTGTTTATTTTCTGCATCTATCAGTTTGAGTTTCGTTCATAGAGATTAATGGTCAGCCCTAACTCATGAATGCTTGTTGTTTAACTATTTATGCTTAAAGTCTCTTTGTCTTTCACAAACTTAATGTTCATCTCATTTCACTTACATCCAAAGAATCCATTTACCTCAACTAAATCGGCCCTGCAATAATACCTTGTCCATCATTAACACAGTCTTGACCTTATCTGACCCCATAGCCTAGTTGATTTGACGAGCTCCATATATATTTTTCCTTTTGATCAGTTCCCCTCAAAAAACCCAAAACATACTTAAAAACTAGCCTAAAATCAAATATACAGAAGCAAACAAGTTTATATCCTTTTCATAAATAGAGAAAGCCCTCTCTGAGTCCAGGAAGGCTAGGTCCTAGGGCTTCAAAGCTTGGTCTGATGTTACCCTGTCATTTGGTTTACCAATCTACCAAATTACAGGACCATAATAGTATGATGGACACAAAGTTGAAAAAGAGTACTACTTTTCAACCACAAACTGATGAATAGACCAAGGTGGTGAACAGAGCCATTGTGCATCTATTGAGAGGATATTTCAGCAAACATCCTAAGTTATGGGATGAGCAACTGCATTACATTCAACACGCTTACAACCACCCAATGCACTCTTCTACAAATACATCACCTTTTGAAGTATGCTTTGGTTATTTTCCAAAATCGCCATTAGACTTCATCTTTGATAAGGACGTTGCAATTGATGGGCATAATGATATTGACAAGGCTCAAAAGTTCATTGAGAAAATTCAAATTATACATCAACAAGTTCAAGAACAGCTTAAGAAAAGTAAAATAAAATACAAGGAGAGTCATGAAAAACATAGAGTTGAACACAAGTTTCAAGAAGAAGATGAAGTATGGTTGCACATAAACAAAGAAAGGATGCAAGGGGAAGGTCAAAATCTCAAACCCATTCGTTATGGTCCATTCAAGATCATAAAGAAAGTTGGTAATAATGCATTTCAACTTGACTTGCCTTCATATATGCAAATTTATTCAGTTGTTAATGTTGAAAACTTACATTTGTATGAGCCACCTTTGATCGATGATCAAGGAAGTGATGTTCAGCTGCCTTATATTGAATATTTCTCACCATAATTTCTTGATGAGCTCAAGGAAGATACAATTCTTGACAGGAAGATAAGAGCATCCAAGAGGGGAAGTGTTGACTACCTTCAAGTTGGGCTCAAAGGTAGTAAGCCAAGCAAGGCAAAGTGGATGGAAGTTGGAAATTTGAGGGAGTTGTACCCTCATCTATTGAACATGTAATCAAGTCTTTTGGGTCCAAAATATTCCTAATGGGGAGGAGTGATCAGGAGTTCATAAATTTTGCTCAAAATTGAAAGCTACAAGATTGGGTTGAAACTAGGATGGTTGCGTAGATCTCGTCTTCCTGATTCTGGCACCGTGAACGGTTTGAAAAACCAATGTCATATGAGGGATATATTTCATTCTGATCGATTTCCCAAACAACTAAATTTTGCTATAGGGTTTACTGGGATGCCCAGTCATCATGTGTTAGCCAGCTATAAAATTTGTTATACCAAATGCTGGATAAAAACTCTTTGGAGCCTTCAAGGAACAAATTTTATGACTAAAAAGTGTTGGCTCTTGAAGACTCTTGAAGGCCTCCTGCCTCTGTCCCAAGCTTCACTACTGTGCCTATTTCCCCATTCAGAAATGCTATTGTTTCCCAAGAAAGAATACTGCTACAAGCACCATTTCCCTTTCTCCCCTCTTCCAAAACTAACCTCAGTTTTTATCCCTCCATTTTCCATGAAAATCCCTCATTTTCATGTTTTTCCCATTTCCCCTTCTTCAAAATCCCTTGATAAGGTTTTACGACTCCCTCTTAGCCTTATCGAAACACTCAAATTCCTTTGAAAACTATTGAAAAACCATTAAAAATCATATTTTTATATATTATGAGCTTAAACCCCCTTGGGCTAAGCCTTTAAACCCTTTCCCTCCATGCGTTTTGGTGCTAAGACCGAGCGCTAGTCTTCTAAGCGCTTATCGCATTGCCCAATTGCGATTAAGCCCCTCCTCTTTTAAACCCCAATCGTATGTTCTCCCATATAATCCGTGGCCCCGCAGACGGGCGCCTATTCGCTTCAAATAAAATATTTTTTGACCAAAGTCTAAAACCTTTGGTTATATATTAAAAATCGTCAGCCTTATATTATTTTATAATTTTTCCGCCGATCCAATTTTCAGTCGTTCCACACCGTCAATCTGATCTGATGATCGAACGGTGCGGAGTCCATCTCCCCGGTGGTCCTCGCATTCCACTCACCATTCCGAAAACCGTGCGGTATTCATCACACCACCTTTGGGCGACGACGGTTTTTTCCCGATCGGTAGCGATTCCATACGCTGGCCAACACGTGTCCTAGGCACTGTTCATAAAACCACCGTCCATCGTGCGTTAACATTCAGACGTGGACCCGGCGTGATATCGATGTGTGCCGTCCAATCTGAGGCCGCCCATCCGACGACTATAGCTCACCGAAGATTCCCGACAGTTAACCGGGCTATGCCGCGGCATTCAATTGATCTCTGCCGTCGATCTGATCTGGAGATCGACGGCCCACATTCCATCGTCCTGATTCGATCTCCCAATCAACACTTCTCATTTTGACTTTCCATTTTCCGCTCCTGACCGTCGATCTATGTGCGATCGACGGCCCTGATTCAAAATTTCCTTCCGCCTTCACTACGCCATTCTCCCTATCAATCCTGACCGTTGGATGATGCCATCCAATGACCACGCTTCCTCCACATGCCTTCTGTAGCAATAAACCTATAAATGCATGGATTTTATAATACTTTCTTGTTTTTGCAGGGTTTAAATGGTTTTTTCGCCATTTCTGAAGAAAATTCAGAAACGAAGGCCGATGATCCTCCCGCCTTCGATTCACTGGGGGGAATCATTCACAAATGTTAAATCCACGTTTTCATCAATCATTCGTGAAGCAATTGATGCCACATAACCCTGCGCAGCCCTGCATACCAGCAAAAACCATGAATCAGGCACAGTCAGAGAGTATCAGTGACGAAGACCAAAATTTATCAGAACAGAGGATTAAAGACAGATTTTGCGGGGATCACGGCTAAGAATGTTTATCAAAAGCCTAATCCCCAATTAAAACACAGTTGAAGATAATTTTAAGTGTTTTATCAAACAAGAAATCCTCCACCGCCACATTAAGGCAGATTTATTCCTCCCAGCTACTGAAATGCCACCTATGCCTCAAAGTATTCAATCAGAAGCCGAATTTATTGATCAGGATTAGATATTTGTTTCAAAACGCAGCCAAAGAGTAAATTCTACCAAGGAACTTAATGACAAAAACATCTGCAGAGTTACTTCGACGTCACATAGAGCCTCAAAGGTCAACAACAGCTCCCACCGAGCTTAAATCTTTATGTAAAACATTTTATACAGAGTACACCCATGAAAGTTTCTTCATTGAGCCCCCCAAAGGCTAAGAAGCCATTAAGTCTATATTAATTGTAATTGGAGATCTTTTATCAGATCTCACCTCCTCATTCTTCTATATATACTTCTGTAGAAGATGAGTGAGGGGTTGGTTGTTGTTTGATCACCAGTTGTAATACTGAAACTCTCTAAAATAAATACATAGTCCGTTGAATTTAAAGAAGAAACTGAAGTCTTGGAAACCTTGATGATGTTGTTGCATGCTTGTTCCTGAGAAAGCTCTATCATTGGATCCATGAGCTTAGTTGTTGGTGAAGTATTCTGAATTGTTTTATGTTTTCCTCTATTTTCATTATGTTCCATAATTTCTTACTACAGTAGGTTGAAATTTTTAGGCTAAGAAATTACTCTTGGAAGCACCTTAGACCTGTTCATCCTTCACTGTTTCATGTTTTCTTCTGCTGAGGTATTTTAGAGTCTTCAATCTCTCTCTTTAGTCCTCATGCTTGTTTATTTCTATAATAGCTCAAATAGTTGATTTCAGCATGATTTATGGTTCTCCCTTCTTGTCTACTATCACTTGAAAGCTCTTATTGAAGTCTCCCTTTGAAGTACCATTGTTTTAAGTTAGTCAAAGAGGTCTGTTTCGATCTTGCCCTTTTTCGTTGCTTGAACAGTTGTTTTGAAGGTCTTTTGTAGTTGTAATCATAGATGTATTAGGTGTTCCCTCTTCTATGACTGCAATTATTAGTGAATCTTTATGTTTTCTAAGTCATTTAAAATAAAATCTTTGAGGAAATAGGGTGTTCCCCGAATCTTAGATTTCATTTTAAAAGTTGTTTTGAAATAATTATTTGCTTAAAGGTGTGATTTGTAGAATTTATGGCTAGCCCTGTCTATCAAAGAACTCTTTATGGTTCAAATTATGCTTTCAAATTCCCTTTGTTGAGAATTAAACCTCTCTTTCCAAATCATTAATGTTCATCTCATTCCAAAAACAAAAGGATCATGTGGCCAAGTTAGATTTGCCCTTTGATATCCCATATCCATTGATGAGTTTGTTATGACCTTTTCTTGACTCCATTTCCCAATGAACCAGATATTTCTTTGTCCTATATATCTTTCCTAGGCCTTTCATGTTCTGATGTATCATTCCAACCAAACAAACAAACAAATAAACACCTGCACTTAATAACTAGTCTAAAACCAATACTTAAAGCACACAAGATAAACCTTTGCAAACAAATATTTGAGAGATCCCTCTCTGAGAACAGAAGGACTAGATCCTGTAACTCTAAAGATTGGTTTTGATGTTGCCTTGTCTTTTGATTTGCCAAACTATAAAAACACGGGACACCAACATAATGGTGATCACGGTGGGACCCTGAGTAAAATCTTCAAAACAAAACACTCATTGTCTAAGTATAACATAGGTAACCTCCCTCAAGCACCACCTAACAAATGGTAATCATGATAGGACTTAATTAAATCAGTGACAAACTAAGTAACCCCTAGGATTCTCATAAAGCCTTATCCAACCTTGAAGGATTCAATTACCAAGCCATAAGAGTGAAATTTGTATGTTTTGACACCCTAGCTAAGTGTTAAGTCATATTTAGGACACTCTCATAACCTATAAAATCAAGAAACTCAGAAAAACCAAAAAACATTTCAGTTTGGATTCATAATAAGCATGGTGGTGGAACCATCCAATATCTTACCTTCATAAAAGACTAAAAGTTTCCACCTGGCGACTCCACTAGCCCCAGTAGGCCTATTACTCATCTAGGTTCCCAAATCTCTTTAAGACTGTGTTAACCAGCCTTGAAGAAAGTTTAGAAGCCTAGATGAAGCATCCTGAGAGGTGAAGCTTCCAAAAACAGTCCCTAAAACCCCCACCTCTCTCATTTTGAAAAGCAGTTTGGCTTCACATATGATCAATACTAGATCCCATCCAGACCCAAATCCTCCTTTAATCGTTGAAGATCCTGAGAGAATTTTGTGGCAGATTTCTAACTCTCGAAATTCAGTTGCTAATAGGAGCCTCTTAAGAACAAATTTTGTCCCTAAAAACCTTGTGGTCTTAGAGGATTCACACTTTGATTTACATCATACAAAGAACATCTTTAGAACCAGATCTCAAGGTGACTTAAACCAAACTGGCCTTGATATTGCAGATTTGCAACAAAGCTTCAGTAGAGAAGCCTCACCTTCCACTCCTCCTGATTCCCAGCTTCTTTATCACTTTAGCCTTTTTCATAACAAGTCTGCTCAAAATCAGTTTGTTGGCCCAAGTTTTTCTTCCACTCCAATTCATACTACCACTGTGCAAAACACTCTTGTTCAGCCCACTTTCACTACTGTAAATCCACCCTTATTTCCAGCCATGGCAACATGGTATGCCCCATTAGTGTTACCACAACCTCTACTTCCCTTACCAAATGATTACCAATCTAAAATCCCTCACTTCACTGGAAAAGAGTCTACAACAGCTCAACAACATGTAGATAGGATGGGAGATGCATTTGATTACATGGAGATAGAGGAAGAAATTGTGAAAATGAGGATCTTTGCTCAAAGTTTAGGAGGATATGTAAATAAATGGTTTAAAAACTTACCTCCTAACAGCATAAATGATCTCCCCGCCTTGCATCAAACATTCGTCAACAAATGGGAACTCAAAAAGAATCCTCTCCAAATACTAGCAGAATATAGCAGCCTAAAGAGAAATCAAGGAGAGAGTGTTCCTGACTACTCCACTAGGTTCAATAGCGTTTATAATGCTCTTCCACCTCACATGAAGCCTCCTCAAGGCATGGCCTTAGTAAGATATCCCAAAGGCCTTGATGTGGACATGATGTATCAGTTAAGGGAGAGGGACTACTTAACCTTAGAAGACATGCAGAAAGGAGCTGTGAGTGTAGAAGCAAACATAATTGAGAAAAGAAATAGGTTGAGATCAGAGAAGAGGGTAACTTATAAATATGACACTACACCCTCCACATCTAGCTCAAAGACAGAACAGATGTTGGAAGAGATCATGAAAAGGATGAGCATACTTGAGAGAACACAGCCAAGAGACAATTAGAACAACTCCCAAAACAGAAATAGAAATCAGAATTATAGAAGGGACAACAATCAAGATAAGCAAAAATAAAGTGACCAACATATTAGACCTCCCTTTCAACAGAACTATGTAGATCAATATGAAGAATATAGGGAGTTGGAAAGGTTGGAAGAATCTCATGTAAACTTGATTGGATCAGATAGTGGGGATGATGTTTTCCTCACTGAGGAAGAACAAGATTTCTTCTCTTATGATCAAAATACAAATACCTATGAAGATTCTAATGACTATAGATTGGGTTTTGAAAATGCAATCATGGAGGTACACAAACAGTATGATATTAGGAGCAAGGGAAACATAGATAATTCAAAGGATAAGAACACTAGCACTGCTGTCAAGAAAAAAGCAGAAAACCAGCCCAAAAAGATAGCAGAGAAAACCAACATTTTGGCTAAGAAACCAGACTTAAACAAAGATAAATATGTCCAGCCAAAGGTTGAACAGAGTACCCCTAGCACTTCAGCTAGTGGTCCTAATAAAACTGTCCCAATTACCAGTCCAAACAAGGTTTAGTAAATCAAAGTTGCTGAAAAGAATTCAATTGAAAAAACAGATGTAAATACAAACAAGTCAATTATTCCTTTTAGCCTTGAGGGGGAGATTGCTAAGATAAAAATTACCATTCCCCTAGCTGAACTAGTAACCCAATAAGTGTACAAAAATCAAGTTTTGAAAGCTTTGAACTTAGGAATTGATACTGACACCTTAAACTTGACAGATGACAAACCTGAGTTGTTGTTTGGTCCAGAAGTTGAAGGAAAATATCAAGAAGGGATTGTCCCTCCCTTCTATGTTAGCTTTAACATACATGAGAAAATTTTACACAATGCCATGTTAGACTTAGGAGCTTCACATAATCTAATGCCCAAGGTAGTGATGGAAAGCTAGGCTTAGAAATTACTAAACCATACAAAGACTTGTATTCCTTTGACTCAAGCAGAGTCAAATGTTTGGGTTTAATCAAAGATTTGTGTGTTAATTTAGCTCAAATCCCTGCTAAGAGTTTAGTCATGGACATAGTTGTAGCTGACATTCCCCCTAAGTATGGCATGCTTTTATCCAGATCTTGGGGAGCCAAAATTGTCTTATGCCACCATCCCTGTTTTTAACCAAAACATAAGATTATACAGGGAATCTCACATGAAGTACATGGTCAGCAACATAGACAAACCAAACAACTCTCCAATATATTCTATTAAATCAAGTTTAGATTCCTTTATCTTATATAACGAAGATGAAATTACTCAACAAGATAAGGAAAACATAGACCAGATCAGCTCACCAGAACAATTAGATCTTCCCTTGAAACAAATTCAAAACATTGACAATCAACAGCAACAAGAGAATGAAAATAAGGATGGCATACTTTGGAAAATAAACTTCGATGGATCTTGTAATAAAAAAAGTGCAGGAGCAAGTGTGTGGATTCAAAATACAAATTAGAGTTTTTCATATAAATTAGATTTCCCATGCAGTAACAATATTGTTGAGTATGAAGCACTTCTCCTAGGCTTACAATTGCTTAAATAGTTAGAAGCCCAGAGGATATCAATCTTAGGAGATTCTAAACTTATCATAAGACAAATCAAAGGAGAATACTCAGCTAGAAATCCAAGGCTTAGGGAATATCAAAACACTGCCCTTGATCTTTTGAAAACTTTTGAAAAGTATGAACTCATTTTCATCCCAAGAGCACTTAATCATCTAGTAAATGAACTTGATTTCAATGCCAGCAGTTGCCAAATACCTGAAATAAATCAACAGCTCAGTGTAAAAGTAAAACACAGGCCTGTTGTACCTAATAACGAAGATCACTGGCAAGTGTTTGATTCCGAAAAACACATAGATGATTTCTTGAAATCAGAAAATGATTTCAGCATACCAATATCAGAAACCAGCCATAAAGAAAATCATTTGTATATTGAACAAATCCCAGAAGCTGAAATGACATATACTGCTGATATAAATCATTATGAGAATCCTTTTGAAGCAGAGGTAATTTACAATGCAGACCAATAAGACTTGGAAGTTTTACAATGCAAAAATGATAAAATTCCAAGAGGTCTAGCACCTTTAGAACACCTTTTTGACTTTAACGATGTAGCCAAAGAACCAAGAATGGAGCCTGTGGAAACAAATGTAGAAGAACATAACATAGGCAGTCTAACAGAACCCAAGATGATCAAGCTATCCAGCACTCTCCCAGCTCACGTAAAATTGCAGTACATAGAGCTGTTCAAAGAGTTTAAAGATGTTTTTGCTTGGGGATACAAAGACCTAAAATCATATTATACCAGCATCATCCAACATAAAATCCCTTTGAAGGAAAATCAAAAGCCTTTTAGACAAAAACTAAGGACAATAAACCCTGTTTTATTACCTTTAGTTAAGGCAGAAATTGAAAAGATGCATGTTGTTGGGATCATTGTGCCAATTAGGTATTCAGAGTGGGTCTCAAACTTAGTTTCTGTTAGAAAGAAAACAGGGGAAATCAAGCTCTGTATTGATTTCAGAAATTTAAAAAGAGCTTCTTTAAAAGAAAACTACCCCTTACCCAAGATGGACCATATACTTCAAAGGGTAGTTGGGTCAAAAAGGATATCCATCTTAGATGGGTTCCAGGTTACAACCAGGTGTTAGTGCTCCCAAGTGATCAAATCAAAACTTCCTTTACCACACCTTGGGGCACCTTTATGTATGTCAAAATGCCTTTCGGGTTAATGAATGTAGGGGCCACCTTCCAAAGGGCCATGGACATAGCCTTTTCTGAAGATATTGGCTATTTCATAATTATTTACCTTGATGACATAATTGTCTTTTCAAAAACTGATGAAGAACATTTGACTCACTTAAGAAAAGTTTTTGAGAAATGTAGGAAATTTGGCTTGTCATTGAATCCCAAGAAGACACTCTTTGGTCTCCAAGAAGGTAAACTTCTTGGACATATAATTTCAGAAGAGAGAATAAAAATAGACCCTACAAGGATAGATGGAATATTATAGATCAGCCATCCAAGGAGCCTCAAAGAATTGCAATCTTTCATCGGAAAGATTAATTTTCTGAGGAGTTTTATTCCTAATCTTGCTGAGCTATTAAAGAACATTACAAACATGCTTAAGAAATATGTCGATGTAAAATGGACTCTACTAGCTAAACAATCATTCAAACTGGTCAAACAAGCTCTTACTTAAACACCAGTCCTGATTAGTCCAGATTTCACCAAAGACTTTTATATCTTTTCTTTTACATCTAAGCATACAATAGCTACAGTATTACTTCAAAAGAATGACTTGGGGCAAGAACAACCAATATCTTTCTTTAGTAGGGCCTTAAGAGATGCTCCTCTCAAATATAACATCATGGAGAAGCAATCCTTAGCATTAGTGAAAGCATTAAAAGACTTTAGGGTCTATATTTTACACTCTCACATAATTTCTTTTGTTCCACATACTGTTGTCAAGGACATTCTAAGTCAATACCCTGATGGTAAAAGGGGAAAATGGATCGAAACTATTCTTGAATATGACTTAGAAATCAGGCTCACCAAACTAGTTAAAGGGCAGGGGTTAGCAAAACTTATGGTTGAGTCTAACTTCCAAGCACTAGACATCAACATGGTAGATGTGTTGGAAGAAATAGAAGAATCTACTACCCCTTTTATTGAAGAAACATTTCCGAATTCTCCTTGGTATGCTGATATTATTTATGTGCTTTTATATCTAAATACCCCTCCTTCTTTGTCCAAAAATAAAGCTAGATTTTTGAAACAAAAAGCTTTGAGTTTTTTCATCTTAGATGGAGTATTATATTGGAAAAATGTTGTTGGAATCTTGCTTAAATTTTTACTTGAAGATGATGCAGGAAAAATCATGCATGAATTGCATGATGGAGAATGTGGAGGACACCTCTACTGGAAGGCCACAGCAAACAAAATTCTTAGATCTGGTTACTATTGGCCTACCCTTTTCCCGGACACTCAAAATTTGGTCATGTCTTGCCATAAGTGTCAAATTTTTTATGGCAAAAGAAAACTTCTTCCCTTACCCTTACATCCTATCAGAGTTGAGGCACCTTTTCAAAAATGGGGTTTAGACTTCATTGGGGAAATTCACCCATCCTCCTCAGCTCAACATAAATGGATCCTCATAGCCACTGAATTCTTTACCAAATGGATAGAAGCTATACCTTCCAGAAATGCTAATGACTCTATCATTATCAAGTTCCTTGAAACAAATATCCTGTCCAGATTCGGTTGTCCCAGAAAAATCATAACGGACAATGTTGTTGCTTTTAAAAAGATGGTTGATTTCTGCTACAAATACCACATAACCTTGGGCCATTCCACTGCTTACTATCCCCAAGGAAATGGATTAGTTGAATCTTCCAACAAAAGCCTCATCAATATCATTAAAAATCTGTTGGAACAAAATAAAAAATCATGGCACAGTAAACTGGTTCATGCCTTATGGGCTGATAGGTTAACTACAAAGAAATCAATAAATATGTCCCCCTATCAGTTACTTTACGGCATGGATGCAGTCTTTCCCACCTCGTTGGGAGTGCCAGTCATGAATTTCCTTCAAGAAGTGCAGATTGAAGAGACTGATATGCAGAGAAGAATCAACCAAACAATCCATTTACAGCAGACCAAAGAGGAAGTCTATGAAAGAACACAGTTAGTACAAGAAAATATGAAGAAGATATTTGATAAGAGGACTAAGGCAAACAATTTCCAAGTTGGAAATGTTGTTCTTAAGTTGGATTCAAGAAGATAAGAGAAGGGAAAACATGGAAAATTTGAGAACTTGTGGAAAGGACCCTATATTATTCATGTTGAGAGGGGTCACAATGCATTTTTCTTGAAAGAATTGAATGGAGAAGATCTATGTGGAGGTCCTGTCAATGGCAGGATGCTCAAGCATTACTTCTGCCAAGAATCTTAAGTTTCAAAGCATTTTATTTTTCATTGTAAATATCATAGCCTAACCATTGCATTCAAAGTTAGAAAAATCAAAAATACAAAAACAAAGAAAAAGAGAAAAGAGGGCAGATTTTAAAACAAGAAAGGTACAGCCCCATACCAAAAAAGAGAAACAAATCTGAAAGTGTGCAAGCTCAAATGCCACTCCTGAAAAACACACTTCTAGTTCGTCAAACAGTTTAATCTTGACTAAATAGCTTTAAATTTTCTGCTGATAGGATAGTGAATTCGATTTTCCAAACTGTTTAAACTTGGCTTATCAGTAGATAGTTTAGGATATAAATTAAAGGTTCAAACATGCTCAAAATCTGAACCTAAAGTTTCAAAGAGAAATTGACTCAAATTTATTTCAAATTCTGAGTCAAAAGATGTAAAAATCTAGTTCTAATCAGATTAAAACCTGAACCAGAAGAAAAGAAAAGATAGCTCAAAACAAAGATCAAAACAGAGCCATAGAAAGAGGAAGGAAATGTTTTCAAATTTCAGATCTCAAGCCTTCCATTTTTGTTTTAAATTTTGTGCAAAATAAACGTCTATGTGCAGCTTGTTTGTTATGCCATAGACAAGCATCAAGTTAGATTGTTCAATCCTGACTTGAATGCTTTTCAATTTCTGTTGTAGAATTTAGAGAATAAAAGTCTATTGGATAGTTTAATCCCAACAGATAATAGAATAGGTAGAGAAACATCTGAACTCAACTGTTTAATCTGATTTCAGGGAGAAATAAGGAGTAGAATTAGATTAGTTTTATGCTTTCAAAAGAATAAATGTTGTAAAAAGATTTTTCCAATCCAAGTGCACTCTAATGAAGAAAAATTGTTAGATCAGTAGGATTGGGTAGGTAGAAGCTTGTGTTGATAAAGAACCATTGTTTTTATGACTGCTAATATGTTTTCAGAAAATATCATCTCAGCCAAGGAAAGGCAGCCCAATGGATGAGGCAACTGATTAGCCTCCCAAAGAATGCAAGTCTGAATTTCTTGATACCTTCAAGAAGGCACCATCCCCAAGTGGAGCCACTGTTAGCCAGCTATAAAAAATTTTATACCAAATGTTGGCTAAAAACTCTTTGGAGCCTTCAAGGAACAAATTTTATGACTAAAAAGTGTTGGCTCTTGAAGACTCTTGAAGGCCTCCTGCCTCTGTCCCAAGCTTCACTACTGTGCCTATTTCCCCATTCAGAAATCATGTTGTTTCCCAAGAAATAATACTGCTGCAAGCACCATTTCCCTTTCTCCCCTCTTCCAAAACTAACCTCAGTTTTTATCCCTCCATTTCCCATGAAAATCCCTCATTTTCATGTTTTTCCCATTTCCCCTTCTTCAAAATCCCTTGAGAAGGTTTTAAGACTCCCTCTTAGCCTTATCGAAACTCTCAAATTCCTTTGAAAACTATTGAAAAACCATTAAAAATCATATTTTTATATATTATGAGCTTAAAACCCCTTGGGCTAAGCCTTTAAACCCTTTCCCTCCATGCGTTTTTGTGCTAAGATCGAGCACTAGTCTTCTAAGTGCTTATCGCATTGCCCAATTTCGATTAAGCCCCTCCTCTTTTAAACCTCGGTCGTATGTTCTCCCATATAACCTGTGGCCCCGCAGACGGGCGCCTATTCGCTTCAAATAAAATATTTTTCGACCAAAGTCTAAAACCTTTGGTTATATATTAAAAACCGTCATCCTTATATTATTTTATCATTTTTCCACCGGTCAAATTTTCAGTCGTTTCGTACCGTCGATCTGATCTGATGATCGGACGGTGCGGAGTCCGTCTCCCCGGTGGTCCCCGCATTCCACTCACCATTCTGAAAACCGCGTGGTATTCATCGCACCGCCTTTGGGCGACGGTAGTTTTTTTCCGATCGGCAGCAATTCCATACGCTGGCCAACACGTGTCCTAGGCACTGTTCATAAAACCGCCATCCATCACGCGTTAACATTCAAACGTGGACCCGGTGCGATATTGATGCGTGCCATCCAATCTGAGGCCGCCCATCCAATGACTATCGCTCACCGAAGATGCCCGACGGTTAACCGGGCTATGGCGCGGCATTTAATTGATCTTTGTCGTCAATCTGATCTATAGATCGATGGCCCACATTCCATCGCCCTGATTCGATCGCCTAGCCAGCATTTCCCGTTTTGACTTTCCATTTTCCGCTCCTGACCGTCGATCTCTGCGCGATCGACGGCCCTGATTCAAAATTTTCTTCTGCCTTCACTACGCCATTCTCCCGATCAATCCTGACCATTGGATGATGCCATCCAACGGCCACGCTTCCTCCACATGCCTTCTGCAGCAATAAACCTATAAATGCACGGATTTTATAATACTTGTTTGTTTTTGTAGGGTTTAAATGGTTTTTTTGCCATTTCTGAAGAAAATTTAGAAACGAAGGCCGACGATCCTCCCGCCTTCGATTCACCGGGGGAAATCATTCACAAATGTTAAATCCACATTTTCATCAATCATTCATGAAGTAATTGATGCCACATAACCCTGCGTAGCCCTGCATACCAACAAAAACCATGAATCAGGCATAGTCAGAGAGTATCAGTGACGAAGACCAAAATTTATCAGAACAGAGGATTAAAGACAGATTTTGCGGGGATCACGGCTAAGAATGTTTATCAAAAGCCTAATCCCCGATTAAAACACAGTTGAAGAGAATTTTAAGTGTTTTATCAAACAGGAAAGCCTCCACCGCCACATTAAGGCAGATTTATTCCTCCCAGCTGCTGAAACTCCACCTGTGCCTCAAAGTATTCAATCAGAAGCCGAATTTATTGATCAAGATCAGATATTTGTTTCAAAACACATCCGAAGAGTAAATTCTGCCAAGGAAATTAATGACAAAAACATCGGCAGAGTTACTTTGACGTCACACAGAGCCTCAAAGGTCAACAACAGCTCCCACTGAGCTTAAATCTTTATGTAAAACATTTAATACAAAGTACACCCATGTAAGTTTCTTCATTGAGCCCCCCAAAGGCCAAGAAGCCATTAAGTCTTTATTAATTGTAATTGGAGATCTTTTATCAGATCTCACCTCCTCATTCTTCTATATATACTTCTGTAGAAGATGAGTGAGGGGTTTGTTGTTGTTTGATCACCAGTTGTAATACTGAAACTCTCTAAAATAAATACATAGTCCGTTGAAGTTGAAGAAGAAACTGAAGTCTTGGAAACCTTGATGATGTTGTTGCACGCTTGTTCCTGAGAAGGCTCTATCATTGGATCCATGAGCTTCGCTGTTGGTGAAGTATTCTGAATTGTTTTATGTTTTCCTCTATTTTTATTATGTTCCATAATTTCTTACTACAGTAGGTTGAAATTTTTAGGCTAAGAAATGACTCTTGGAAGCACCTTAGACGTGTTCATCCTTCACTGTTTCATGTTTTCTTCTGCTGAGGTATTTTAGAGTCTTCAATATCTCTCTTTAGTCCTCATGCTTGTTTATTTCTATAATAGCTCAAATAGTTGATTTCAACATGATTTATGGTTCTCCCTGCTTGTCTGCTATCATTGTTTTAAGTTAGTCAAAGAGGTCTGTTTCGATCTTGCCCTTTGTTGTTGCTTGAACAGTTGTTTTGAAGGTCTTTTGTAGTTGTAATCATAGATGTATTAGGTGTTCCCTCTTCTATGACTGCAATTATCAGTGAATATTTATGTTTTCTAATTCATTTAAAATAAAATCTTTGAGGAAATAGGGTGTTCCCCGAATCTTAGATTTCATTTTAAAAGTTGTTTTGAAATCATTATTTGCTTAAAGGTGTGATTTGTAGAATTTATGGTTAGCCCTGTCTATCAAAGAACTCTTTATTGTTCAAATTATGCTTTCGAATTCCCTTTGTTGAGAATTAAACCTCTCTTTCCAAATCATTAATGTTCATCTCATTCCAAAAACAAAAGGATCTTGTGGCCAAGTTAGATTTTCCCTTCGATATCCCATATCCATTGATGAGTTTGTTATGACCTTTTCTTGACTCCATTGCCCAATGAACCAGATATTTCTATGTCCTATATATCTTTCCTAGGCCTTTCATGTTCTGTTTTATCATTCCAACGAAACAAAAAAAATAAATAAACACCTACACTTAATAACTAGTCTAAAACCAATACTCAAAGCACACAAGATAAACCTTTGCAAACAAATATCTGAGAGATCCCTCTCTGAGAACAGGAGGACTAGATCCTCTAACTCTAAAGATTGGTTCTGATGTTTCCTTGTCTTTTGATTTTCCAAACTATCAAAACATGGGACACCAACAACATGGAGGATGCACAGTCAGCAAAAAGGAATATTCTGAAGAATATTCCTTTTCTCAAAGCCAGTCAGATGCTGACAAGTGGCACATTGTAATTTGCTGGTGGATTTTACGCTGTTATTGGTGGACAAATTATAGGGCGACATGTGGCTAGCCCTGAGGCTACCACGTGTCACCAAGGTGTTGTATTAAAAATTTTATGGTGGTCCGCAGGGCTCAACCCCGCGACCTCCCATGGACAAACCACCCACCACAACCGCCTATGCTACACTATGAGTCTTAACATTCATATTGCAAAGGTTGTTTTTAAGTTTCATTGGAAATATATTTGGGGGTTGGGACCATCGGCGATCCCAACCCACCAGTGGTCCATTGAACATGGTCAAATTGTAATGTAACCACGACATCAAACATTAACGTTGATAGCAAAGTTTCCACAACCATTTCATACTTACACCATCACATGCCAATTCTCCGACAATATAAATGCTGAAAATTAGTGTTAACTCGACTTCAAATGTAATTTCAAACAACTTACCACAGTTCCCACATGGAGTTCCGCTCTGACATTAATAGTAACTGCGGGTTTTGGGGGTTGGTATGTGGCCACCCCCTACCCTTAACATTAAATTTTACAATTAGCACTGGTGTAAAAGTTAGAGCGCACCCTATTTTTGTGGTTTTTGGCTAAACTAACTCCAGATAAGTGGAGTTCTTCACAATTAGTGGAGTTTTTCTAGGAGTTACTGGGAAAATGAGTTGGAGGCTCAATTTTCACCCATTATGAGTGAATGAAGAGTCAATCTAGACTAATTGGAGCATTCTAGAGCCATTAGTGTAGAGAAAACAACCATTAGAGGTCTGTAAACACATGTGTTTGCAAAATTTTGAGAATAATGAAAGATGGACATGCCATTGGGAGTTGGACCAGTAGATGTAGCCCAGGAGGGGTGACCTGCATCATCATGCCTGCTATGTAAATTTTATGTGGTGTTTTATTTCTCTGTAATACATTGTTGTTCAATGTTATTTTCTCTTATTTCATGCTTCTAATTCACTAAAATCACTTACAATTCATGGTTAAAATTCTCAATCCTTAATAAAACTATGGAGACAAGTATGCACATGTTTTATAACTAAAAATAACAGCAAACTAATACATTCCTTTCAGATCACTTATCATTCTAGAATTCATTTAACAAAATTTCTTCCATGGAAGTCGTATCCAATAAGTAATCATCTATACCAGCCTCCATTTAACTGCCTCCTGCATTTCCAATTTGTGATGAAGAACTACTATTGTTGTAGTCATTCCTAATTGGTGAATCTAAACATAGTGGGAATTGAATAGGTAGTTGATTCAACCATTCTTTATATGTGTCCTCTTTGATTCTTTCTCTTAATGCAACCTTGTCTCTAGTTAACATTGTAGTGGAGTGCTCCAGAAGATGGTAGGTGGGTTGCTCATCATCACTAGAATCCTAATTTCAAAAAATATTGAACGTCATTATTACAATATCAATGATATTATTAAACACGTTAATGCAATTTGTTTTTTGAAATTACATTATACCAAAAAATTATTACCATCGTTGATCTTGGATTGTGGCTAGAAGATTCCATGTTCCAAATGGCAGGGTGAAAAGGTTGTCCATTTTCATCTATCAATGGATTGTGATATGATGCTCCCGATAAGAGCTTCCGATGTTTTTTAAAATAATATGGAGTAATATTTTCTGCATATGTACTCGATTCTGAATTAGGTTCCTGCAAATTTGGATACATTTTTGTTCAATTGACATGGATTAAAAATAAAATCAATTAGATAATCAAAATATAAATAAAATATAAACTTACTGGAGATGGAAAGGGAGAACTCCGTGAAGGAATTTGATTAGCAATATCGAATGAGTTGGAATTTGAAGAATTCACCATTTGTAGATATTATTGAGATTTTTTCCTTGCATTTGAGAAAAATCAGAAATAAAAATGTGTGCATATCCAAAATTAATATTGACAAGCATATAACCACATTATGAATTTCAATATAGTTTTCAAACCATTTGTCAAGAATAAGGAGACTTTAAGTGGAAAATTTATACTATGAACTATTGTAATTCATGTGGATGCATTCCAAAGGATAATTTTATATTAATATTCCATTTTATGTGAACTTAAAATCTCAAATAGCTTTTAAACCAAACTGATGTGCTTATCAGAACAAAGTGCACTGACGCTTTTAAAACATTAACAACATTAGGGCATTAAAATAATATCTGCACTAGTTTCTAGAATTCCAAAAAAAAATGTTATCATATCGATGCTCTTTTACAAAAACGCACCGATGCGTTTCAAAAAAAACAACACCGCTACAGACCTGTTGTTTAGTCAATTTAATATTCTTAAATTGCAAGAATAAATTATCGTCTGAAGTCAGTAAACTGATGAAGTGTAAGTGCACTATATGTGATAGAAGTCTTTTTCGTTAGAGTGATGATTGAATTTTGAGTTTTGTTAATTTTTTAATTTTTGGATTAATTTTGAATTCCTATGGATTACTGAGTTTGAATTAAAGTTACTATTAGAGAAATCTATCACCTACATTAAATGTTATTCCTATATTTAGTTTCAATTGAATCGAGTCGTCAAGATGGTTTGTGAAATAACTCTTTCAAAAGAGATGTTAGATCAACTTCTACTTGTTTTTTTTTATCAAATTGTTTTGAGATTTTTATGCTACAGTGAAACATAGAACTAAATCTAAGTTAATTATGAAAGCATGAAATATTGTACAAGTCCTATGTTTATGAAAACGTGAGCTTTAAAAAATAACTAAGACTAAACCAAAATGCTGATGAAGAATAGAGCTTTTATCTACTGAAATTTTAACTTGGAATGTAAACAAAAAAGAAATGAACTGAGCTATATGAAATATGGAAAGAATGAATTTTAGGAATGAATTTGTGAAACAAGAAAAATCAGAGTATATAACTATTTAAATTGATCTTGAAAATGAAATACAAAACAGAGCATTAACCAGATTCTAACTTTGAAATGAAAATGTGATTAAAATGAATTCCAAAGACTGAAAATAAATGACCTGATTTGGAAGCATGGACCCTTCACAATGCAGTAGGTTTCTTAAACCTAAAAACACATCAATGCACGAAAAGGAGCTTCGAATTAAGAGAAAATTATAAACAAAATACTTAGAAAAATATAAATATGGTGTGCACTAAATACACAAAACTTCCATTGTTTTATAGAGTTCGTTTAAACAGTACACGATCTCTATGCCTACAAGTCTCTTTAGAATCCTTATACAAATTAGAAACTTAACCAACTATTTCTATCCTGTCGATTTTCTATTAGGAAAGAAAATCGACAAAGTTGTGACATTCTCGGACTCTATTTCTGAGCGCTGCTATGTGTTGGTTGCCACCATTGAACGCGTAGCTGTGTGATTTCCTTGATGAATTGGATAGGATAAACAGGAGGAGATCCATGAAGGAATCATCCTCTAACTACTGTTACATGTTATTTTGTCACCATGACATTTTACTATTCATATGGGTCTATCACCACCTATAACATGTTCCCTTAGAGGTCAAAAACACCAATGTTCCTAAATCAAGTCTTGGAATTGGAGAAAAGCTCTGTAAAACGCTTAAAAGTCTACCTGCATGGTTTTTCTAGAATTTCCTTGTGCATGCGTTGTTGCTTGGTCAATAAACTACGGCAACCCCCGCACTTTTTTCCACTATTACCTGTGCACCCCTGCGAAAACAAATAAAAGAAAAAGTAAATTCTAGAAGCCTAGCTGGTTGAATATTCTCCCAACTGGAAGCTTCTAGAGTCACGATCAGTTCGATCTTTATCCCTTCACTCATGGAGCTTATCCCTTGGTTCATGGAGCTCAAATCCCTTCATTAGATGAATCCATCCCCCTCTTTATGCAACTGAAACTACCTACATTTCCCTATAAATTGAGCTCAAGTTTCAGGTTGAAGGGTAGATTGTAAATGACTTGGTGAAGAGAATTATTAAGAGTGCATAATTTCTACTCTAGTGAGTTTTTGTTGGCATGAGAATGATCACACCCTTGTGTCGATAACTCCATGCTGGTATTCATAGAGGAAGACTTATCAAACTGAAGGAGAAACGATTGTTCAGGACCCCGAGAGAAATTTGTACGACATCAAGGCATCAGGTTGTAAGATAACTCTTTTTATTCAAGATAATACATATGGATCTCTTTTTCTCATTGATTTTTTCTTATTCTTATTGAAATAATAGCAATACTTAGACTCCTTGATCACTAAGTTGGATTAGCTTTTCTTGGTTATTATATGTTGCAGATGCTTTGATACTTTTGTCTTGTCTTTGATTGCAGGTTCTACTTATTGGATAAATCACTTTGGAGCGACGGGATAAAATACTACATTGAACATTTGGATTTCAAGGTAGGGGCATGTCCTCTCTAATTTCTTATAATAATTCTGAAATGCAATTAATCTAGAGAAAAAGGTTTCCAAACGGATGTTTGTTTCTAGCTACTCGTTTAGTACTAGGGAGATCGCTCTTGTCCACAACAGGGATTAATCCACGTAACAAAATGGTGAATCCACTGGGGAAAATGGTGACTCCACTGGGGAGATTTCCCCTTAAAGTGCGAAGTCTAAGGTTATTCTGAAGAGTGAAGTGCTTTATCATTCCAAGGATTGGATTGGAGACACTGGTCGAAAACCTATAAAAACATTCAATGCAAACATATATATATATATATATGTATGTATGTATGTATCATCGCTAAGGTAGGAATTTCCATACTCAGATCAAAACTAACTAAATGTTCTGGAACATATATGGTTTCAATATTACATCAAAAGTAGACACAGTATGGGCGCAGCCATATGTCATGAGCAGTCTACTGTATCATGAATAATAAAACTCCTCACAACCTGGTTCGTGGAAACTAGATACAGGGTCTTGATTTCTGCTTCCCGAAATAGTACGAATCTATCCATGTGATTGATTGTGTCGAAGCCGAACATGGTAGAAACCACTTGATTACTAGCCAATGATGTGAACCGTTAACAAGTATGAGAGAAACCACCAATAATGACAATGGCTCTCAAAGTACTCTAGTACAATCTATGAAGTGTGAATGAATGATTTGCAGTCGTACACTTATAGAATCATTTGATCGAAGGTCAATGATGCAACCTATCGTCGAAGGCAAGAAACCTGCCATTAGCGCATGCAGATCCCAAGGTACTGATATGATTCTATATCAACTTTTTAGATGATGAGTTGACTTCGATAGATGATCCGGCTTTATGCAGGAATGCAATAGAATAAACATATAACCATAAATACAAAGATGCAGCGGAAATAACACTTCATTTCATTAATATCAAATAACTGAAATTTTCTTATAGACAGAATTAAAATAAACTAGCTAGGGTGTTGGTAGCTATCTCTGAGAAGAGATGTGGTGGCTACAGGCCTATGAACTAAGTTAAAATGAGGCTCAAGGGCCTATTTATTATTTAGAAACAATGGAAAACCCTAAATATCCAAAACCCTAACCCTAGGAGATGAAGCGCCAAAACTATGGGCTCTGTTTGGGTAAATTGGTGTTTCAACTTCCTATTGTGACCAGCAACAACCCCCCTTTTATTTACTATTAGTAATAATACTAAATAAATGGGGACCCATAGTTAAAAATCCAAAAAATCCAAAAAAGAAAAAATCAATTAGATTTTGTTTTCCTTTTCAAATAAAATTTTCTATCATAAACTTAGGGAAATCCCTTAGAAATAACCTTAAGAAACACTTAAGTTTATGATAGATTACAATAAAATCGTTCTTTAAACGAAATAGCGCATCCATCGCAAAATAGTAGATAACTTTTGTAAAACTGAAATTGCGATTTTGCGATTTTGCGATAATGCGATCCCAAAAATCCTATACAATAACATATTGGTCGCAGATCGCATAGCGCAGAAAATACAAATGATAAACGAATACTTTTTGCGCTATTTACAAATTTGCGCTTTTGCGATATTTGCGATGTGCGCTTTTGCGCTATTTCACAATTTGCGATTTTGCGCTATTTTGCAATTTGCGATGGTTATGTTTTGCGATTTTGCGATACTGCGATATTGCGCAGATCGCAATCTCGCAGATTCATAAAAGCGCGTTGGTCAAAGAAAATATTCCCGCATATCAATATCTGTTATGCACTTTAATGATTGGATTAAATGAATGGATTGTCAATTAATGGTAAATGAGATTTTGTTTTGATTGAAAGTCATTTCACATTATAATAATATATTTCATCCGCCTTTGCATTTAAAACAATCTCATCACCTTTCTCATGCCATTACTCTCATTTAACTCGTAAAACGCAGGCACGAAGGAGAAAACGTCTATAAAAAGCTTTCACTAAACATTATGGGGAAGAAAGAGAAGAGTTCGAATTCTGAAAACAGAGAAATGGCTTCACTGTATACATACACCGCTTGCAATAAGGATGCCGATATATCCACATGGGAAGGAATGTATAATTTGCTAGAAGAGGAAAATCCTGTGGTGATGAAAATTGCGGCTACAGCAGGTTCCAGTAGTTCATCTGAGGAAACTCTCAAAGAACTGTCTTGTTCATTTCTGCATAGGATAGCGGCAAGGCCGAGGATTCTCCCGTATACGGACATGGTGAAATGGGTGCTGGACAGTACCGATATTTCAGACAAGCAATTTAGAACTCCATCTCAAGAGCTAATCGGGTCATTCACAACGGAAGATTTGAGGCTGATGTATAAGTTTTCGGAGCCTCAGGTGACTTATAATAAGCAATTTATGGAAGAGTTTTCCAGAGAGCATGAAAATTTGTCGGAATGCACACAAGAGTGGACCAAAAGAGATGAGCCGTTGAAGAAAAACAAACACGGTATGTACAGTACTGGTTCACTTACCTCTCCTTATTGTTCTGCTGCTACCATGTTATGCAGGCTTTTTGGAAAGCCTGACATAAATATGATCTTTCCTGAATGGCTTCCTTTGTTAAATGCTGCCGTTAATTCTACAGTTGTAGACTGGGCCAAAATCTTATCTGATAATTTGACCACTGCTATTTTTTACTACCGATCTAAACGAAATGTTTCTCAGCGGATTTATCCGCCTTTTTATTTATCTTCCTATGTCATGGACGCTATATGTTTTGTCTCTAAATTCCCTTTGTTGGGTTGGCAATGGACAATCCACGATCCTTTTCCTATTCATGTGTACCACAAGGAACTGTGGGAATCTAAATTTGTCCCCCATTTTTACAAAATTTGTCATGGTATAATGCTGCCATTATACAGAACATTGTACAATAAGGATCCCCCAAGGTTATCTCCGGAAACAGAGGTTGACATTCTCCCCGTCGCGAGATGGTTCGGAGAAGAATTGTTCACTTATGTTAGGGTTTTTGGAAGCTCTGCTTCCCCCCATGTTTTACCCTTATACATTCCAGATAGACTTGTTGCTCGAGAGATTGCTTATCAGACTTGTGGCCAAGGAGGTTTAACGAAGGAATTAAAAGAGAAGAAGAAAGGCATTTGGCCACAATTTCCCGTAAACTGTGGAACATTTTCACTGTTTGATGTTGGTCATGCATTCAAAGAAGTAAGCAACATTACATGCTTACAATTGTTCAAATTTTCAAGAAGGTTATTTGACCCAAATAATATTGTTAAGAATTTTACCAATGCAATCAGAGTAAGGGAATTTTCCGGGAAACAGGATATTTTTGATGATATGTTCCAAACAAGAAGTTCATTTAAAGAAGTTTTGAATTCAGCTCAAATGCAATTATCTCTAGAAGAATTCCAGGAATTTAAACTTTACAGAGAGAGAAGACTGACTGCTATTCCTTTATAAAATCTACGCTTGGAACCCGCAAGGGAGAAAACTCCTAGTGTTAGTCTTAACGGCAGTTCGAGTATAGATAAATCTAAGTCAAAATCTGAAAGAGAGACTTCTGAACATTCCAATAAGTCTAATGAAAAGGAAGATCAAATTGAAGAATCAGTGAAAGATTCTGCGCAATCAAAAGAACTTCCTCAACAGCAAATTTTGACTTCTCAACAGACAAATCCTCCTCCTACTAATGTACAGCAACAGTCAGTTACCATTGAATTAGACAAAGAATGGGAAAGCTTTAATCAATTGATTAATGTAGAAGGACAGAATGTACAGACCCCTGTCCAGACAACCAAAGTTTTGAGCACAGGAACAAGCAGCACAGTCACAGTGACTGAGCACATACCAATCACACCCTCCTCTAAAATTTTACTTAATGTAGAGGACATTCCTCCTCTAGATGTATTTTACAGCCCAAAATACAAAGCAGTAGTGAAGAAACATAGAAAAAGAGAAAGTTAGAAGATGCAATTGCTACTGAAGCAGAACAACTAGATGTTTTGTGGAAAGATCCTGCCACAGAACCTACTGATAATCTCGCTAAGTTATCTCAAATGACAGGGGCTTATGCTTCTGCAACAATTGACAAGGCATTTGAGATACAACTCTTGTTGAATGAAAAAGAAGAACAGATAAAAGTTCTACAACAGCAATTGCAACAGGTACAGACCAATAATGAAGCACAATTGAAACTTGAAGAGTTACAACAACAACTTCAAGAAATGAAAATAGGACATCAAAAAAGCTTGGCTGATAAAGAAAAGCAACTACAGATTATCCAAGACCAGCACAAAGATGATCCTAAGCTTCCAGAATTATTTCAGAAACTATCTCTTTAAACAATCAACTACTGCAACAAGAGGAAGCTTTATGCCAAAAAATCTTGCAATGGAATTCTTTTTTCCAAGAGAGTGACAAAATCACAAATCATGTCGTAGATTTACGAAATGATTATGATTTGATTAATGAAAAGATCAATGATTATTTAGTATGGCAAAAAACAGAAGAAGGCAGAAAAGTTGGTGCACCCATTATTAATGAAAACCATAAAGAAATACTTTTCAATAACTGGGATGCACAAATCAGAAGGGCAGAGAAGGCAGCAGAGGAGGCGGCTACAGCGGCAAACAGTCTTACCGATTGTGTAAATGATAATTTTCATAAAGCTAATTTGATCTCAGAAACTGTTCCGGGATATCTCCCACAGGGACATCAACTACAAACAGAATGGAGGCAAAATGCAGAAGAAAGAGCAAAATCAATCCAAGGGCTGACAAGATTAAACTGGGACTCCTACTGGACATACTTAGTGAAGCCACACAGTCAGCATAGTGCGCTTAATTGTATCATCAATTCTACTGAGAAGATTGCGCCTACACTTGCCGACACTGTCTTTTCAGGACAGTTGAATTCTGAAGTTGGTCAACCACATCTTCTCAAAACTATGCTAGATGCCTGCAAGTTTAAAGATCAAGTTCATAAGTAGTTATTTAATAGTCTTTATTTTTAGATTTAGTTTTAATTTCACTGTATTTTTTCCTAGGAAAAGGACGGTCATTAAACCGAATCCTTAATTTTTGTAATAGACTATTTTTACATTTAGCTAAGTAGTATTTAAACCCTTCTCATGCATTTAGAGAGGGGTCCTGGATTTTAATATTTTGACTTGGAGATTACATTTCTGTACTCCACTAGCTTATATATTTTTTAAAAGGATCACATCTGGTGATTTTATGCGGAATTATCTTTAAAGTGTTGCATTTCTGTACCTTGGATTTGATTTTGCATCAGAATTACTGGATTAGAGTATCAGATTTCATTTGAAATCCTTCAAGATGAATAAGGTATTTCTATCTATTCACTGTTTATTTCTTTTGTCTTATGATATTCTCTTTAAAATTTGCTATCATTTATATATATTTGTTTTCACAACGTTTCTTTATATATCATTTCTGAGTATAATTGAAATGTTATCTTTCATAAGTATATATATATGGTATACAATGATGAATGCAATATGCTAATACAATTCTGTTTAATTTCTTAAACAGAGTTATCTTTATTTGTTTCTTCACATTTCGATTTAAATGATAATACATTTTTATGGTTATTGTTAAATTGGAATAATTTGAAGTTGTATTCACATATGATTGCCCGGGTTAGTGTTAGAATTTCTTTATCAGTATTTAGTTTAATTTAGATAGTTTTATTTCAGTCAATTTAGTCCCATTTCCACTCATCCAAATCAACCCATCACCAACCCATTAGTTATAAGGAAACTATTCCTTAAAATCCAGTCGGAGCCACCATACCAAACGGAAAAGGAGCTGTCCTAAGGTCCCGACCGAGTGGTTTTCCCCAATGTTTGAAGCAGAGATTTTCTAGGCTTCAACATTTTTGGCGCTAGAAGGAGGGCCTAAGCTATGAATGGCAAGTAAATATTTACCTACAAGCCATTCTGAGAGCAAAACACCCTCATCAACTTCTTCAATTTCTTCTGAAATACAAAATCCTATAGAAGAAATTGAGAAGAATATTCAGACACCCACTACCAAAATCTCAAAACAATCAGACAATAAAACTCCTGAGTCTCCTGAAGTTCAAGATTTAATTCATAAATTGAAAGGATTCTCATTATCTCTTGATGAGTCTGAAATATCTGAAGGTAGTGTAAGCTCAAATTTTGTTTCTTCAAAACCTCTTACTAGGCTTCAAAGTGAAAAACTTGGTATTTCTCCGAAAGAATTCCCTTTACCTAGTAGAGTCAAATAAAAAAGAACTCAATCGGAATCAGTAAGTGATATAAGTTCTTCATCTCATATTCAATTACCTGTTTCCAAAACCCCAACTCAACAAAGTCCAGTTGTTTCCACATCATCTGCTCAATCATCATCTATTCCAACAACTTCTATTTAGACACCACCAGCCTCTACTACTCCTCCAATAGTTGTTCCAATAATGGCTAGACCATGGGCTACTCCAGGGGCTGTCAACATGCCTGCACCTTTACACGATTTACCTGACAATCCTGAAAATGGCTTCCAAAGTTCAGTCCAGATCTTAACATTCAAGTTGAAGAACACATCAATAACTTTATGCTGGCTGTAAATTTGAATGGAGTCGTACATGAAGATGTTGTAGTCAGATTATTCCCTTATACTCTTCAAGGGGCAGCAGGATCCTGGTACTTTTCATTACCTTCAGGATCCATAACAAGTTGGGCCATTTTTGCAGATCATTTTTTAACCAAATTTGGAGATGACAGATCAATAGCTACTTTAATCAACGATCTCTCAAATTTGAAGGTAGAACACAAGGAGCCCATTAAAGATTTCAACGCTAGATTCAACAAACTCTTGAACAAAATCCACACAGATTTAAGGCCTAGTGAATAGGTCAGAAGTGAATGGTACATAACTGCTTTGCCCTCAAACATAGCAATTTTTGTAGATAGAGCTGCAAAACCTACATTAGCCGAGAATATGAAAGAGGCTATTGCAGTAGAAAAACGAATTATTTCTCTAGAAAAGAAAAATGCTATTGAGGAAAGGAAATCAAAGAAAGTTAGCTTCAAAGATGATTCAAGGAAAAATGCCAAAGACCCATACGACATGGAAGGTTTACAGAAAGTTCTTAAAACCATGTCAAATGAAATGGTTGAAATTAAAAAACAAGTAGCTGAAACTTCTACCAAAAAACCATTCCGAAATTTTAGAAGAAATCAAGTTGAATCTAAACCTCCTAATGCAATCTCTAATGCAGAATCAGAAGAAGAGGAAGAAGAAGAAGATACATCTTTAGTATCAGATGAGGAAGATGAGAATGAAGAAATAGCTAAATTGCATGGAATGTGGGATTTTATTCTCCCTAATTCTGATAGTGAGGTAGAACAAGAAGCTATGCCTGTAAGTACTAGGAGTAAATCTACAATGGAGCTTGTACAAACAGTTCCTAAAAAGAAAATTACAACTCCAAGTACCAAAGACAAATCCCTTGCAAAGAAAGCTTCTCCGTTACCTACTCAAAATCAGCCATCTTCTTCTAATCCTCCTACATCGACAACAAAGACTTTAGTGGTGTCAGATCCTATGGAGTATAACATTGTTGAAGACATGAAAAATATTAAAGCCAACATTTCCTTACATGAACTCAGCAAACTAAAACACCAGCAGAACTTGCTATTAAAAGAATTTAACGCTACACCAATTGCTCCTTTACCAAGTGGTGTAGTTGCAAAAGCAGCTAAAGGAACTGGTAAGCCACCAGATAAGGTAGATGCTACTGATACCGTGCTCATTGGAGAAAAATCAAATTCTCAGACTCCTCCTTTTCTTTTGACTTATGAAATGTACAATAAAAATCTGCACAATTGTTTGATTGATTCTGGAGCCTCCTCCAATATAATGCCTACTTCTGTCTGTGCCAAATTGAATATCGAACCACAGAAATCGGAAGTTCATATTGTTCAATTGGATCGCTCTAAAGTTCAAGTTGTTGGAGAAATCAATTTAGTTACTATCAGATTAGTCTCCGATCCTAGGATTGTCCAAAGAATTGATATTTTGATTGCAGATATTCCTGAATTCTATGGATTAATCTTAAGCAGGGACTGGTCTGCGAAACTTAATGGTTATATCTCAACTGATTATTCACATATGTGGCTCCCCTACAAAGGGAAACCAAATCAAATCAAAGTTGAACGAGAAAAACATATGACGCACACTGTCACTGAATTTGAACAACCTAATGAACCTGTGGCATTCAACAACAATATTCTTGGAGGTTATTCTGCCGAATCATTTCTTGGAAACTTCAAAGCGCCTCAATCACCTTTTTCTGTAAATACTTTTGTTTCTCAAATAGAAAAATTTTCACAATCTGATTCTTCCAGAATTGTAAATATTTCTGATGTAATTGTAGATAAGCCAATAGATAAATCTTTATTTTGGTCGTTATATTTTGATGGATCTAAGTCTAATGATGGAGCTGGCGCAGGGTGCATCTTAATTGATCCAGATGGAGAAAAAACCATGTTATCATGTAGGTTAGAATTTGAGTGTACTAACAATACTGCAGAATATGAAGCCTTGATTCAAGGACTTTATAAAGCTATAGGGTTAGATGTTAAATACTTGAAAGTCTTTGGTGATTCCGAAATTGTCATAAAACACGTTAGGAATACTATTCATTGCCTTTCAGGACATCTTAAACACTATCAAACCCTTGTACAAGATCTCACCACTCATTTTTTAGCATTCAATATTTCTCCTATTCCTAGGAATCAAAATACATCAGCTGACTTGTTAGCTAATGTTGCATCTAAACTCCTACCTGCTGAAGATTGCAGTCCTGATAGGTTTTCTGTAGAATTGATTTTTCGTCCATATGTCCCAGATAATGTCACAAATTGGAGAGTATTATATCATGATCAAGATATTTTAAATTTCATGACTTCAGAGAAATCATATGATGAACAAATTATTGATGAAGATGATCATGATTTTCAAATTGCCTCAAAAGGTAATGAAAATCCCATTCCGAAATCTGTTGTTAAATTAGAGGACTTATATGATATTAAAGACAGATTCAAGAAAGTCACTAATGCTAAACTTCAAAGTTCCACTTTGAAGTTTGAATTAGTAAATATTGGTTCTGACTCTAATCCTCAAAACGTTAATTTAGGACTCAATTTAACACCAGAGGAAAGGAATGCTTTCATTAAACTTCTGAACAAATATAAAAACGTTTTTGCTTGGAATTATGGTGATTTAAAAACATATGATACTTCGGTTATTCAGTACACAATTCCAATGCTTCCTGATATTAAACTTGTTCAACAGAAGTTGAGAAATAGTCATCCAAATCTCGAAAGCCAAATCAAATCAGAACTTAATAAAATTTTAAAAGCCAAAATCATTTTTCCTGTCAGGCACTCCAATTGGGTTTCCAATATGGTACCTGTAAGGAAGAAAAATGGTGATATAAGAATCTGTATTGATTTTAGAAATTTAAACAAGGCATGTTTAAAAGACAATTTCCCATTGCCAACCATGGAACAGATACTTCAAAAGGTAGTTGGTTTTGAACTTATGTCCTTTCTTGATGGATTTTCAGGCTATAATCAAGTTTTAGTTCATCTAGATGACAGATTGAAAACAACTTTCAGAACAAAATGGGGAACTTATGCTTATCAGAAAATGCCTTTTGGTCTAATAAATGTAGGAGAAACTTTCCAAAGAGCCATGGACATAGCATTTAAAGGTCTGATCAATAAATCAGTTGTTGTTTATCTTGATGACATAACAGTATTTTCAAAAAAAAGAGCCAATCATCTACATGATCTAAAGCAAATATTTGAAAGATGTAGAAGATTTGGTATTTCCTTAAATCCAAAGAAATATTTCTTTGCTTTAGATGAAGGAAAAATCTTAGGATTTGTCGTGTCAAAAGATGGTATATACATTGATCCAGATAGAGTGAAAGAAATTTCTGATATTTCTTTACCTCATAATAAAAAATCCATGCAATCATTTCTTGGACAGATCAATTTTGTAAAAAGATTCATTCCTGATTTTTCTTTAATTGTTTTACCTATGCAAAATATGATCAAGAAGAAATCAGTATTCAAATGGGGGCATATAGAGAAAGAAGCCTTTGTGGAAATCAAACAAGCGATTATTAATGCACCAGCATTGAATATTCCGGAATTTTCTAAAGATTTTATTTTGTATACTTTGGCCACCGAAACATCTTATGCGGATGTTTTAACACGGCTCAATGATCAGAAAATCGAAGCACCAATTTATTTCTTTAGCTCAAATCTGCAAGGAGCTGAGCTTAATTATTCCGATGTTGGAAAACAAGCCTTTGCAGTGTTTAAATCAATCAAACATTTCAGACCTTTTCTCTTGAAAACACATACCAAAATCATTGTCCCATTCTCTGCAGTGAGGCAATTATTAATTCAAAAAGAAGTAGGAGAAAAGAGAGTTAACTGGGTAACAGCCTTGCAAGAATATGATATTGATATTAAACCTGCTAAGATTGTTAGAGGACAAGGTTTTTGCATATTATTGGCAGGAGCTCATAACATACCAGAAAATCAAGATTCAAATCAAGATATTCAAGTAAGTCAGATAAGTGTTACAGATTCTGAATCTCAGTATGCTGATCTTATCTATTACTTGAAAAATGGGTATGCTCCTTCTAATCTCAGCTATAAGAGTAAACGCGCTTTAAGGTTAAAGGATATTAAATATGAGATCATTTATAATGTGTTATTTAGAAAAAATTTTGATTCAATCTTATTAAGATGTCTTGAGAAGACTGAAGCTGAAAAGGTTTTGCAGGAATTGCATGATGGACCAGCAGGAGGTCATTTTGGAGGTGATGCCATAGCTCACAAAATAATTCATGCTGGTTATTACTGGCCTACCCTTTTTAAAGATACGCATGATTACGTAAGGAAGTGCAGAATTTGTCAAACTGCAAGTGGAAGACAAAGGAAACCAGTTTTTCCTTTGCAACCAGTGACTATTGAGCAACCATTCGAACAATGGGGGCTTGACATTATTGGTGAGATAGTACCTCATTCTTCCAAACAACACAAGTACATCCTTACTGCAACTGATTACTTTACAAAATGGGTAGGGGCAATTCCATTGAAGGTAGCCAATTCTAATGCAATTATTGATTTCATAGATCAATTCATCATAACCAGGTTTGGTGTACCTCAAGCTCTTGTCTTTGATAATGCATCTTACTTCTCTGGAAATAGTTTAATAGAATTTGCAGTCAAAAGAGGTTTTAAATTAAAATATTCAGTAAATTATTATCCACAAGGTAATGGTTTGGCTGAATCCACTAACAAAAATCTTATCAAAATCATTAAAAGGACCATTGATCAAAATCAAAATAATTGGCACAAGTCTTTAATCTTTGCATTATGGGCTGATCGTATCACTGAAAAAGCTTCAATAGGAACTTCACCTTTCAATTTAGTTTATGGAAAGGAAGCTGTGATACCATCAAATTTAGCTCTTCCATCATTAGCCTTAGTGCAATTTATTGAAGAAAATCCTTCTTCATCCATTCAATTGAGATATGATCAAATCCTTAAACTAGAAGAAGATAGAGATAAAGCAAAAATTATTCATGAAAAACATCAACAACTTGTAAAATCTTCTTTTGATGCAAGTTTTACCGGCTCAAAAATTTTGTCAATTGGTGATCTTGTTCTGAAATGGGATAAAGCACACGAAGAAAAAGGTAAACATACCAAGTTTCAGAAAATGTGGCTTGTACCATTTCAGATCGTTGAAAAGATAGGCTCAAATACATTGATACTCCAAGATCTAACATGTAAGAGAGAATCTCTTCCTGTAAATGGGCTTATCTTGAATAAATTATTTTCATAAGGAGGTAACCCCTTCTTAAACTGTACATATTCCTTTTTGCAGAGTTTCTAATTTTTTTTGCAAATAAAGGTTGCTAATGAGTCTCTAATTGACTGTTTACTATTTGGAAAATTTCTTAGAAAGAATATTATAAATATTTATTTTGTGTAAATAAGATTTTTAAAGTAATGATCACAGTTTTTGGATAGTTTAAAATAAGATGTTAAACTTTGAAAGATTATTCTAATCATTTGCATGATCCTTTGAAAACTTAAGGAGAATGTAAATCATTATAAGTTTATTGAGCAGAGAAAGGTTATCTATAAAAGTAAAGATTTTTTCAAAGTCTTGGTATTCAAAAAACTCTGAAAATTGTCATCCATTGATTCTTAAGGATAAAACTATTTCACCCCTTCCATTTAAGTTGTGATTTTTTAGAATGTAATTCTAAGAAATTATATGAAAATTTAAGAGATAAGAGGTCTCATTATGAGCCGACTTACCATGTTCATAAGAAATAATGAAACTGACATTACCAATACTGCATATCAAAATAGGGTAATGGCTTATTAATATAAGACAAGGGGTCTCATCACGAGCCAGCTTGTTCAGTTTAATTACAACTAGTAAATGACATTGTTATTAACTGGCTACCAAACCAGAACAATGGCTCTTAAAATAAAAAATAAGTAAAAGACAAAAACATGAGATAATAGGTCTTATGAATTTATCTTTTAAAAAGTCATAATTTTAGTTGGATGGGACAATGAATGGTTAATGGTTTAAAGGTAACCCTATCAAAACTATGAACGTTTGCAGGCAGCAGAGGCAATACCTATGACAATAGAGTATATTATAAAACCAAGCTTGGAGAAATCCACTCACTTCATTATTAACACCGATCAAAGCTTGAGAAAACCCAAAAATGTTTTTGTTCTTAAGAAATTAGAAATAAATTGTGAATGATTTTTATTTCTTTTTCATAGTTACATTTTATTTGAATTATCCTAAGATAGTTTTCATTATCTTTAAAAATCTTTACTTACTAAAGATATAGTGTTCATTTTATTTTTTTAGAGATAACTGTTTCTTTCAGTGAATCGCCAATTGTTGTGACCAGCAACAACCCCCCTTTTATTTAATATTAGTAATAATACTAAATAAATGGGGACCCTTAGTTTAAAATCCAAAAAAGAAAAAAATCAATTAGATTTTGTTTTCCTTTTCAAATAAAATTTTCTATCATAAACTTAGGGAAATTCCTTAGAAAGAACCTTAAGAAACACTTAAGTTTATGATAGATTACAATAAAATTGTTCTTTAAACGAAATAACGCATCCATCGCAAAAAGGGTATATATCTTTTGTAAAACTGAAATTGCGATTTTGCGATTTTGCGATAATGCGATCCCAAAAAGCTTATACAAAAACATATTGGTCGCAGATCGCATAGCGCAGAAAATACAAATGATAAACGAATACTTTTTGCGCTATTTATAATTTTGCGCTTTTGCGATATTTGCGATGTGCGCTTTTGCGCTATTTCGCAATTTGCGCAATTTGCAATTTGCGATGGTTACATTTTGCGATTTTGCGATATTGCGATATTGTGCAGATCGCAATGTCGCAGATTCATAAAAGCGCGTTGTTCAAAGAAAATCTTCCCATATATCAATATCTGTTATGCGCTTTAATGATTGGATTAAATGAATGGATTGTCAATTAATGGTAAATGAGATTTTGTTTTGATTGAAATTCGTTTCACGTTATAATAATATATTTCATCCGCCTTTGCATTTAAAACAATCTCATCACCTTTCTCATGCCATTACTCTCATTTAACTCGTAAAACGCAGGCACGAAGGAGCAAACGTCTATACAAAGCTTTCACAGAACATTATGGGTAAGAAGGAGAAGAGCTTGAATTCTGAAAACATAGAAATGGCTTCACTGTATGCAGACACCGCTTGCAATAAGGATGTCGATACAACCACATGGGAAGGAATGTATAATTTACTGGAAGAAGAAAATCTTGTGGTGTTGAAAGTTGCGGCTACAGCAGGTTCTAGTAATACGTCTGAGGCAACTCTCAAAGAACTGGCTTGTTCATTTCTGCATAGGATAGCGGCAAGGCCAAGGATTCTTCCATATACGGACATGGTGAAATGGGTGCTGGACAACACCGATATTTCAGACAGGCAATTTAGAACTCCATCTCAAGAGCTAATCGGGTCATTCACCACGGAAAATGTGAGGCTGATGTATAAGTTGCCAGAACCTCAGGTGACTTATAATAAGCAATTCATGGAAGATTTTGCCAGAGAACATGCAAATTTGTCAGAATGCACACAAGAGTGGACCAAAAGAGATGAGCCGTTGAAGAAAAACAAACAAGGTATGTACAGTACTGGTTCACTTACCTCGCCTTATTGTTTTACTGCTGCCATGTTATGCAGGCTTTTTGGAAAGCCTGACATAAATATGATCTTGCCTGAATGGCTCCCTTTGTTGAATGCTGCCGTTAATTCTACAATTGTAGACTAGGCCAAAATCTTATCTGATAATTTGACCACTGCTATTTTTCACTACCGGTCCAAACGAAATGTTTCTCAGCGGATTTATCCGCCTTTTTATTTATCTGCTTATGTCATGGACGCTATCTGTTTTGTCTCTAAATTCCCTGTGATGGGCTGGCAATGGACTATCCACGATCCTTTGCCTATTCATGTGTACCATAAGGAACTATGGGAGTCTAAATTTGTCCCCCTTTTTTACCAAATTTGCCATGGTGTAATGCTGCCATTGTACAAAACATTGCATAATAAGGATGCCCCAAGGTTATCCCCAGAAACAGAGGTCGACATTCTCCCCGTCGCGAGATGGTTTGGAGAAGAATTGTTCACTTATGTTAGGGTTTTCGGAAGTTCTGCTTCCCCCCATGTTTTACCCCTATATGTTCCAGATAGACTTGTAGCTCGGGAGATTGCTTATCAGACCTGTGGCCAAGGGGGTTTAACAAAGGAATTAAAAGAGAAGAAGAAAGGCATTTGGCCACAATTTCCCGTAAATTGTGGAACATTTTCACTGTTTGATGTTGGTCACACATTCAAAGAAGTACACAACATTACATGCTTACAGTTGTTCAAATTTTCGAGAAGGTTATTTGACCCAAATGATATTGTTAAGAATTTTACCATTGCAATCAGAGTAAGGGAATTTTCTGGGGAACAGGATATTTTTGATGATATGTTCCAAACAAGAAGTTCATTTAAAGAAGTTTTGAATTCAGCTCAAATGCTGTTATCTCCAGAGGAATTCCAGGAATTCAAGCTTTACAGAGAGAGAAGACTAACTCCTATTCCTTTGGAAAATCTACGCTTAGAACCCGCAAGGGAGCAAACTCCTAGTGTTAGTCTTAACGGCAGTTCGAGTACAGATAAATCTAAGTCCAAATCTGACAGAGAGACTTCTGAACATTCCAATAAGTCTAATGAAAAGTAATATAAAATTGAAGAATCAGTGAAAGATTCTGCGCAATCGAAAGAACTTCCTCAGCAGCAAATTTTGACTTCTCAACAGACAAATCCTCCTCCAACCAATGTACAGCAACAGCCAGTCACCATTGAATTAGACAAAGAATGGGAAACCTTTAACCAATTGATTAATGTAGAAGGACAGAATGTACAGACCCCTGTACAAACAACCAAATTTTTGAGCACAGGAATAAGTAGCACAGCCACAGTAACTGAGCACATACCTATCACACCCTCCTCTGAAATTGTACTTAATGTAGAGGAAATTCCTCCTCTAGATGTATTCTACAGCCCAAAATACAAAGCAGTAGTGAATAAACAGAGAAAAAAGAGAAAGTTAGAAGGTGCAATTGCTACTGAAGCAGAACAACTAGATGTCTTGTGGAAGGATCCTTCCACAGAGCCTACTGAGAATCTTGCTAAGTTATCTCAAATGACAGGGGCTTATGCTTCTGCAACAATTGACAAAGCATTTGAGATACACCTCTTGTTGAATGAAAAAGAAGAACAAATAAAAGTTCTACAACAGCAATTGCAACAGGTACAGGCCAATAATGAAGCACAATTGAAACTTGAAGAGTTACAACAACAACTTCAAGAAATGCAAATAGGACATCAAAAAAGCTTGGCTGATAAAGAAAAGCAAATACAGATTATCCAAGACCAGCACAAAGATGATCCTAAGCTTCCAGAATTTATTTCAGAAACTATCTCTTTAAACAATCAACTACTGCAACAAGAGGAAGTTTTATGCCAAAAAATCTTGCAATGGAATTCTTTTTGCCAAGAGAGTGATAAAATCACAAATCATGTCGTAGATTTACGAAATGATTATGATTTGATTAATGAAAAGATCAATGATTATTTAGTATGGAAAAAAACAGAAGAAGGCAGAAAAGCTGGTGCACCCATTATTAATGAAAACCATAAAGAAATACTTTTCAATAACTGGGATGCACAAATCAGAAGGGCAGAGAAGGCAGCAGAGGAGACGGCTACAGCGGCAAACAGTCTTACCGATTGTGTAAATGATAATTTGCATAAAGCTAATTTGATCTCAAAAATTGTTCCGGGATATCTCCTACATGCACATCAACTACAAACAGAATGGAGGCAAAAGGCAGAAGAAATAGCGAAATCAATCCAAGGGCTGACAAGATTAAACTGGGACTCCTAGTGGACATACTTAGTGAAGCCAAACAGTCGGCACAGTGCGCTTAATTGTATCATCAATTCTACTGAGAAGATTGCGCCTACACTTGCCTACACTATCTTTTCAGGACAGTTGAATTCTGAAGTCGGTCAACCACATCTTCTCAAAACTATGCTAGATGCCTGCAAGTTTAAAGATCAAGTTCATAAGTAGTTAGTTAATAGTCTTTATTTTTAGATTTATTTTTAATTTCACTGTATTTTTTCCTAGGAAAAGGACGGTCATTAAACTGAATCCTTAATTTTTGTAATAGACTATTTTTACATTTAGCTAAGTAGTATTTAAACCCTTCTCGTGAATTTAGAGAGGGGTCCTGGATTTTAATATTTTGACTTGGAGATTAAATTTCTGTACTCCACTGGCTTATATATTTTTTAAAAGGATCACATCTGGTGATTTTATGCGGAATTATCTTTAAAGTGTTGCATTTATGTACCTTGGATTTGATTTTGCATCAGAATTACTGGATTAGAGTATCAGATTTCATTTGAAAGCCTTCAAGATGAATAAGGTATTTCTATCTATTCACTGTTGATTTCTTTTGTCTTATGATATTCTCTTTAAAATTTGCTATCATTTATATATATTTGTTTTCACAACGTTTCTTTATATATCATTTCTGAGTATAATTGAAATGTTATCTTTCATAAGTATATATAGATGGTATACAATGATGAATGCAATATGCTAATACAACTTTGTTTAATTTCTTAAACAGAGTTATCTTTATTTGTTTCTTCACATTTCGATTTAAATGATAATACATTTTTATGATTATTTTTAAATTGGAATAATTTGAAGTTGTATTCACATATGATTGCCCGGGTTAGTGTTAGAATTTCTTTATCAGTATTTAGTTTAATTTAGATAGTTTTATTTCAGTCAATTTAGTCTCATTTCCACTCATCCAAATCAACCCATCACCAACCCATTAGTTATAAGGAAAAGGAGCTGTCATAAGGTCCCGACCGGGTGGTTTTCCCCAATGTTTGAAGCAGAGATTTTCTAGGCTTCAACACTTCCCGGGGACGTAACTTTGGCATACGATCTCTGTTTGTCACAAACCATACCTCGTTATAAATATCTATCCGAGGACTACAAATTTTGAGTGAGAAACATGGGTCATGTTGCTCCCGATTTTCCCAAAAGATGTCGTTTAGGGCCTCAAAATGGCTCCGGAAGTTCAGGACCCGAAAAACTGCTAAAAATAGTAAGTTCTGCCAAAACTGAAAAACTGAAAGAGACAATGGTGGGGCCCCAAGTGGAATAGGTGGGTGACCACCAATATCCACCTGGATCATTCCTCCCCGCTTAGGAATCAATGGTCCCCATTGCGTTAATTTCCTCCATGAGATGAGGAAACTTCTACTAAACTTGGTCCCTGGTGAACCACTTTCCTTGGTGCAGGAGTTGCCCAGCTTTGACAACCTGATAAAGTTGGATCTTTTGTTGGCGAGTGTTCTTGATTTTCATGTCCATGATACAATCTGTGGTGTCCTGTTCCATGCAGTTTGGGTTTAACTCTGTTGGTGTGATTTTTTCTGCAATGTCAGAGGTGTCCAGTAGCGGTGGGAAGTAGGGATGAAGGCGGTCCACATTGAATACTGGGTGCAAACCAAGGAATGGTGGAATATTGAACTCGAAGGCATTGTTCCCTATAGCCTTGGTGATGGTGTACGGCCCATATCGAAGCAGGAGAAGCTTGCGGTGGGGTCTAGTGAGGCGCTCCTTCTGCAAATGTACCCACACCTTGTTGCCCACCTGTAAGTTGTGTGACACCTGATGTTGATCATGGTGTCGCTTGTACTCAGCACTGGATCTGTCCAATATGTAATGAACCTATTGGCGGATGTGCTAAATGCGCTCGATACAACTATTTTATTTATCAACTTCAGACTGGACATGAGCTGAATCAGCCTGAGTAGCCGCAAATGGCATGGCTATGTCAATGGGACATAGTGGCTAGAATCCCAAGCCCACCTGAAAGGGGCTGTGGCTGGTTGAGCTGTGGAGAGCCTGGTTATAACTATGTTGTACATAGGGGAGGCTCTCGTCCCATGTGCGTGGATCTTTTGAATTTTACTTGCGCAGAATGTGTACAGTCATTATGTTGACAACCTCTGTCTGGCCATCTGTTTGTTGGTGAACTTGGAGTCTAGCATTGACCAGAGGCTAGACAAAAATGTGCTGAGGAACCTGCTATCCTGATTTGATATGATAGACTGTGGGATCCCAAAGTGAACCCACACTCGTTCAAAGAAGAGTTTAGCAGTGGCTTCTACTGTGATATTCTTCTTGCAGGCTGCCATAATGACCATCTTTGAGAATCTGTCGACGACCACGAAAACACAGTCATTTCCATGCTTAGTAGAAGGTAGGCCCGACATGTAATCCATGGAGATGGATTCCCAAGGTTGACTAGGGGTAGGTAGCGGAGTATATAGGCCTTGCTTCTTGATGGTCGGTTTGGCAATGGCACAAGTAGTGCAGGATCTGATGTGCTTCCCAACATCCTTTCAAAGGTTCGGCCAATAGAAATACTTCTACAGTACTGCTACTATTTTCTCGACCCAAAAATGTCCAATGACTTGACCGTAGTGTCCTTCCCATATCATTTTGGCACGCTCGCTTGAAGGAACACAAAGGTATCCCATGTGACATAAAGGTGCATCTTGGAGGTGAAATTTTGGAACTTGCGTACCCCCCAAGAGTGCCTTGTGTGTGTGGCTAAATTCTGGATCACTCTCATAGAGAAGCGACCAATCAGAATTCTCCTGCCCACAAGAGTTGAGAACGGTGGCGAGCGCCACGATCGGTGGTCGACTAAGGAAGTATGCAATATTATTGGTGCTACCCTTCTTGTACTTGATGTTCAAATGAAACTGTTGCAGATATGTGGATCACTTCTGATGGCGATCATTCTGCAACTTCCCATGTGTCTATATGAACTGTAGGGGTTGGTGGTCTATGTGGATGATTGTTTCCTTCCCCAAAATGTAATGCTTCCATTGTCGACAAGCTTGCACAATGGAATACATTTCTTTGTCATAAGTGGGATACTTGCGAACTGTGTTAGAAAATGTCTTACTGTGACATGCCACTGGATGTCCCTATTGAGTAAGAACTGCCCCAATAACATAGTTAGAGGCATCTGTCTCGATTTCAAATGGTTGTTGCAAGTCTGGTAATGTGAGCACTTGGGCAGAACAGAGACAATTTTTCATTTCTGTGAACGCCTTCTGTTGAGATTCCGACCAAAATATTTTTTCTCTCGCTCCTCCCTTGGTGACTTGACTCAAGGGCTAAGTGATATGATAGAATCGCAACACAAACCTATGGTAGAAATTAGCAAGACCCAGAAAGCTGCGAAGCTCTGTTATAATGGTTGGGGCTGGCCAATCCCGAATGACTTGGATCTTGGTTGGATCCACAGGCACCCCCCTTTCATCAATAATGTATCCCAAATATTGAACCTGAGTCATGCCAAAAGTGCACTTCTCCAAATTGGCACACAAATTGTGTTGCCGTAGTGTTTGGAGGACTTTTTGAATGTGGTGGAGGCGCTCTTCCTAAGTCTGGCTGAAGATCAAAATGTCATCCAAGTACAGCATGACAAATGAGTTGGTGAATGGCCACAAGATGCCGTCCATCAACCTCATGAAGGTTGCCGAAGCATTCATCAACCCAAAAGGCATGACCAACCATTCGAAAAGGCCTTCCTTGGCTTTGAAGGCAGTCTTCCACACATCGGAGGGCTCGATTGGTACCTGGTGATACCCTGACTTCAAGTCGATCTTGCTTAAATATTTCATCCCTTTGAGTTGGTCCAGAAGGTCATCAATCCTTGAGATCAGGTACCTATTCTAGACAGTGATCTTGTTCAGTGCCCGATAGTCAATACAAAGTCTCCACGTCCCATCCTTATTCTCTACCAATACGATCAGGCTCCCACAGGGCGATGAACTTGGTCAGATGTGACCTTTCTGGACCAGCTCCTGAATTTTCCTATTTATTTCATCGTTCTCCAGAATAGAGCGCTGATAAATCGGTCCATTGGGTAGCGGCGCACCCGGGGTCAGATCAATCAGGTGCTTGACCTGACAGTGCAGAGGAACCCCTATGGGTGAGGTGAATATGTCCCCGTACTCCTCCACAACCTTGTCCATTTGTTGTTTTCTTGCAGAGGAGCCCTGTCTGGAGGTTGTGGCCACAGTCTTCTTCTTGCCCTGGGGGCAGATCATTAGGAAAACGAATTTCTTGGTTTGGGAAATGAGCTTACTGCATTTTTTTGCAGTAACCAAAGAGATAGCGGTAGGAGGTGGTACCTTTGGTATCCTATACAACTTATTTCCCAATGTAACAATAACAGCGCGAGGCCGAGACTCATTCACAGCATGATGGTTCCAAAAGTATGGTTGTCCTAATAATACACTAGAAACATCAATAGGAGCAATGTCACATAATACCTCATCCATGAAGGGCTTGATGCTATAGGGAAGGTGGCATTGTTGGCTGACGCGGAGATCTCGTCCTTGGTGAAGCCACCCGATGTTGTATGGATGTGGGTGAGCTGTGGTCGGAAAGCCCAACCGCGTCACGACGTCTGCTGAAATGAGGTTCTTTTGGCTCCCATTGTTGACAATGAACTATACTGGGTGGCCTTTTACCCACATATGGGAGTGGAAGAGATGTTCCTCCTCCTCCAGATCTTCTGGTTCCTCCTTCTGGATCTTCGTAGTGGAAAAAGTGGTGTTGGGCTCCGCATCAATAATCTGTTTCCCTTTGTCATTCCCCTTGTTAGGTTCTGATTTAGAGTCGGAGCATGCATCTGACTCAGAAGCCCTCATCTCGGCCACCAGCGACTGCTTGGCCCGACACTCACTTGTGTTGTGAGTGGAGCTCTTATGGAACTCACACCACTTTCCCGTGTCCTTCTATGGATTTGCGGTGTTGTTCTTTGCTTGCGCCTTTGACAGGTTGTTTTGAGCTGCCATGCCTTGGCTCTGTCCTTTGTTCTGCGGTTTGGGAGTACCTTTCCCTTGCTTTTGATTCACAGATCTAAAGTCTCGCTTCTTCTATTTGAATTTATGCTCAACCTTGGCAGCATACCGGTATGCCGTACCAAGTGACGAGATGTCAAGGAACTCCATTTCATCCTGAATGTATATGTGTAGACAACTGCGATACTTTAGCACCAAATGTTTCTCTAAATCTTTGATACCCAACTTTGTGCGCAGGGTATGGAACAGATTCGTTAGCTCATGCACATCTTGATCCCTTTGTTGTTGCAGCATGGTCCATTGTATGTACTTGTCCTCATAGCTCCCCACGGGATAGTATTGTTCCTTGATGGCGTCTCAGAAAGAATTCCAAGTGGGTATGCCCGAGAATAGAGAGGCTTCTGTCTCGTCCTTTTTCTCACAGTAGGTTTCCCACCAGTCCTTGACATGAGGGGTAGCTTTGAGGAGTGCAAAAATAAACTTCTATCGGTCAGAAAAGTCATGAACCGAGAAATAACCTTCTAATAGATTCAACCATCTATCTACATCATCTGCAACTATTTGGCCCTGAAATATGGGAATGTCAAAATTTACTTATACCTTAAAGGGAGTCGCACCTCCAGAGTGGCTGTTGGATGTAGATGCGCCGCCGGTGGGCAGTCGTTGAAGGATCTATGCAAAGTTATCCATAATCGCGTTCCTTTGTTTTTCGAGGGCCTCCTTGAGCAATATTTTGATAGGATATCCTACTCCCTCATCTTTCTTTTCATCCCCCATGGGCGTCCGTCAGGGTTTTCAAGGCTGATCTTGCAAAGGTTCCACCAGATCAAGCCCTAACTCCTTATACCCCGACTTTGTTGGGGACATGCAAAGAAGGATCGAGAAAAAGCAGACCGCTCTGATACCACTGATCCAGATTTATGCAGGAGCGCAATAGAATATATAACCATAAATACAAAGATGCAACGGAAATAAAACTTCATTTCATTAATATCAAAGAACTTAAATTTTCTTATAGACATAATGGAAATAAACTAGCTAGGGCGCTGGTAGCTATCTCTAAGAAGAGATGTGGCAGCTACAGGCCTATGAACTGAGTTAAAATGAGGCTCAATGGCCTATTTATTATTTAGAAACAATGGAAAACCCTAAACATCCAAAACCCTAACCCTAAGAGATGAAGCACCAAAACTATGGGCACTGTTTGGGTAAATTGGTGTTTCAACTTCCCGGGGACGTAACTTTGGCATACGATCTTCGTTTGACGCGAACCATAACTTGTTATAAATATCTATCTGAGGACTATAAATTTTGAGTGAGAAACATCAATCCATGAGCCCATGTTACTCCCGGTTTTCCCAAAAAACGTCGTTTAGGGCCTCAAAACGGCTCCGGAAGTTCAGGACCCAAAAAACTGCTAAAAATAGTAAGTTGTGCCAAAAATGAAAAACTGAAAGAGACAATGGTGGGGCCCCAAGCGGAATAGGCGGGTGACCACCAATATACACCTAGATCATTCCTCCCCACTTAGGAATTAATGGTCCCCATTGCGTTAAGTTCCTCCATGAGATGAGGAAACTTCTGCTAAAATTGGTCCCTGGTGAACCACTTTCCTTGGTGTAGGAGTTGGCCAGCTTTGACAACCCGATAAAGTTGGATCTTCTGTTGGTGAGTGTTCTTGATCTTCATGTCCATGATACAATCTGTGGTGGCCTATTCCATGCAGTCTGGGTTTAACTCTGTTGGTGTGAGTTGTTCTGCAATGTCAGAGGTGTCCAGTAGTGGTGGGAAGTAGGGACGAAGGCGGTCCACATTGAATATTGGGTGCAAACCAAGGAATGGTGGAATACTGAGCTCAAAGGCATTGTTCCCTATAGCCTTGGTGATGGTGTACGGCCCGTATCAGAGTAGGAAAAGCTTGCGGTGGGGTCCAGTGAGGCGCTCCTTCTGCAAATGTAGCCACACCTTGTCGCCCACCTGGAAGTTGTGTGACACCCGATGTTGATCATGGCGTTGCTTGTAATTAGCATTGACCATGTCCAATATGTCATGAACCTGTTGGCGGATGTGTTGAATGCGCTCGATGAATCTATTTGATTTATCAACTTCAGACTGGACATGAGCCAAATCGGCCTGAGTAGTTGCAAATGGCATGGCTACGTCAATGGGACATAGTGGCTAGAATCCCAAGCCCACCTGAAAGGGGTTGTGGCTGGTTGAGTTGTGGAGATCTCGGTTATAACTATGTTGTACATAGGGGAGGCTCTCATCCCATGTGCATGGATGTTTTGAATTGTACATGCGCAGAATGTGTACAATCATTCTGTTGACGACCACTGTCTGGCCATTTGTTTGGGGATGGAAAGTTGTGGACTTGGTGAGCTTGGTGTCCAACATTGACCAAAAGCTGGACCAAAATGTGTTGAGTAACCTTCTATCCTGATCTGATATGATAGACTATGGGATCCCAAAGTGCACCCACACTCATCCAAAGAAGAGTTTAGAAGTGGCTTCTGTTGTGATATTCTTCTTGCAGGCCACCATAATGGCCATCTTTGAGAATCTTTCGACAACAATGAAAACACAGTCATTTCCATGCTTAGTAGAAGGCAGGCCTGACATGTAATCCATGGAGATGGATTCCCAAGGTCGACTAGGGGTAGGTAGCAGAGTATATAGGCCTTGCTTCTTGATGGTCAGTTTGGCAATGGCACAAGTAGTGCAGGATCTGATGTGCTTCCCGACATCCTTTCGAAGTTTCGTCCAATAGAAATACTTCTACAGTAATGCTACTATTTTCTTGACCCCAAAATTCCCAGCGACTCGACTATATTGTGCTTCCCATATCATTTTGGCATGCTCACTTGAAGGAACACAAAGGTGTCCCAAGTGACATAAAATTGCATCTTGGAGGTGAAAATTTGGAACTTGCATACCCCCCAAGAGTGCCTTGTATGTGTGGCCAAATTCTAGGTCGCTCTCATCGAGAAGTGGCCAATCAGAAGTCTCGTGCCCACAAGAGTTGAGAACGGTGGTGAGCGCCACAATCGGTGGTCGGCTGAGGTAATCTGCAACATTATGGTGCTACCCTTCTTGTACTTGATGTTCAAATGAAATTGTTGCAGATATGTGGACCACTTCTGATGGAAATAATTCTGTAACTTCCCTTGTGTCTGTATGAACTGCAGGGCCTGGTGGTCTGTGTGGATGATTGTTTCCTTCCCCAAAATGTAATGCTTCCATTGTCGACGAGCTTGCACAATGGAATACATTTTTTTTTCATAAGTGGGATACTTGCGAACTATGTCAGACAATGTCTCACTGTGATATGCCACTGGATGTCCCTGTTGAGTAAGAACTGCCCCAATAGCATAGTCAGAGGCATCTATCTCGATTTCAAATGGTTGTTGCAAGTCTGGTAATGTGAGCACTAGGGCAGAACAGAGGCGATTTTTCAATTTTGTGAACGCCTTCTCTTGAGATTCTGACCAAAAGAATTTTTCTCTTACTCCTACCTTGGTGACTTGACTCAAGGGCCAAGTGATATGAGAGAATCCCAACACGAACCTACGGTAGAAATTAGCAAGACCTAGAAAGATGCGAAGCTCTGTTATAGTGGTTGGGGCTAGCCAATACCGAATGACTTGGATCTTGGTGGGATCCACATGCACCCCCATTTCATCAATAATGTATCCCAGATATTGAACTTGGGTCATGCCAAAAGTGCACTCCTCCAAATTGGCACACAACTTGTGTTGTCGTAGTGTTTAGTAGACTTGTCGGATGTGGTGAAGGTGCTCTTCCCAAGTCTGGCTAAAGATCAGAATGTCATCCAAGTACACCACTACAAATGAGTTGGTGAATGGCCGCAAGATGTCTTCCATCAACCTCATGAAGGTTGCGGGAGCATTCATCAACCTAAAAGTCATGACCAGCCATTCAAAAAGGCCTTCCTTGGCTTTGAAGGTAGTCTTCCACACATGAGAGGGTTTGATTGGTACCTGGTGAAACCAGGACTTCAAGTCGATCTTGCTGAAATATTTCACCCCTTTGAGTTGGTCCAGAAGGTCATAAATCCATGGGATCAGGTACCTATTTTGGACAGTGATCTTTTTCAATGCCCGATAGTCAATACAGAGTCTCCACGTCCCATCCTTCTTTTGTACCAACACGATCGGCCTCCCACAAGGCGATGAACTTGTTCGGATGTGACCTTTCTGCAGTAGCTCTTGAATTTGCCTCTTGATTTCATCGTTCTCTAGAATAGAGTGCCGATATGTTGGTCCATTGGGTAGCGGCGCACCTGGGGTCAGATCAATCAGGTGCTTGACCTGACAGTGTAGAGGAACCCCTGTGGGTGAGGTGAAGTTGTCCCCGTACTCCTCCACAACCTTGTCCATTTTTTGATGTTGTGCAGAGGAGCCCTATCTGGGGGTCGTGGCCACAGTCTTATTCTTTCCCTGGGGGCGGATCATCAGGAAAATGAATTTCTTGGTTTGGGAAATGAGCTTACTGCATTGTTTTGCAGTAACCAAAGAGATAGCGACAGGAGGTAGTACCTCCGGTATCCTATAAAACTTATTTCCCAAAGTAACAATAATAGCGTGAGGTCGAGACTCATACACAGCATGACGCTTCTACAAGTATGGTTGTCCTAATAATACATCAAAAACATCAATAGGATAAATGTCACATAAAAATACATCCGTGAAGGGTTTGATGTTATAGGGAAGGCAGCACTATTGGCTGACGCGGAGATCTCGACCTTGGTGAAGCCACCTGATGGTGTATGGATGTGGGTGAGCTGTGGTCGGAAGGCCCAATCGATTCACAGCGTCTGCTGAAATGAGGTTCTTTTGGCTCCCATTGTCGACAATGAACTGTACCGGGCAGCCCTTTACCCACATCTGGGAGTGGAAGAGACGTTCCTCCTCCTCTGAATCTTCTGGTTCCTCCTTATGGATCTTCATAGTGGCAACAGTGGCATTGGGATCTGCATCAATAATCTATTTCCCTTTATCATTCCCCTTGTCAGGTTCTGATTCAGATTCAGAGCATGCATCCGAATCAGAATCCCTCATCTCGGCCACCAGCGACCGCTTGGCCCGACACTTACTTTTGTTGTGAGTGGAGTTCTTATGGAACTCACACCACTTTCCCATATCCTTATTTGGCTTTGCGGTGTTCTTCTTTGCTTGTGGCTTTGACAGGTTGTCTTGAGCCACCATGCCTTGGCTCTGTCCTTTGTTCTGCAGTTTTGGAGCACCTTTCCCTTGGCTTTGATTCGCAGATCCAAATTCTAGCTTCTTCTGTTTGAATTTCTGCTCAATCTTGGTAGCATACCTGTTGGGACTCAGAAATGTCATATTTTCATCCACCTTTCCCTTCACTATTCCTTACATTTCATCATCCCATTAACCTTTCATCATGTCATTTTCATAAATACATTTGGGTTTCACCTTCTTATTTTCCACTTTATTCATTTTTGTATTATAAGTGAATTTATGATTAAATATTAGAAAATATACATGTTTTTATATATATCTCAAGAATATGTGAGCTTTGTAATGTGTAGGAAATATGTGAAGGATTAATTCCAAGAGACTTCTCAAATATCTCCTCCACCATATTAAGGAGATAATTATTCAAGCCTATTCCTAAGGTGAAGATCATGGAGGATTTGGTTGGCATATCTTATCCAAGATATGTGAGAGATGTGTGGAGGATTCAAAGGGATCATATCTTGTAATAATGGGAAATTAGTTGAGAGTGCTTGAGAGAATATTGGATATGTAATTATGAGATGGTTATCTTCTTCATGTATATAAGAGAGTGCTCTCTCTTCATTTGGAGAATATATGAGATAGATATAAGTTGATAAGTTTTTGAGTTTGGAGATATAGTTTTGTAATTAGGAGAAGGGGATTCTTAGCTTTGAATTCATATTCTTTTATTGTTACACTTTTCATGATTTTTCATTTGATTCTTGTAATATAATTTGAGATTTCTTTATTGTTGTGAGCTCACATATGTTGTTTGTCATTCAACTCTTCACATGTTGTACTGCTTTTCCCTTATGCAATTTCCTGCTTTCCTAATTAGTGTTTCAATGCCTTCCTAGATTAATTTGATTTCAGTAATTTAGATGAAATTAGTTCCACTTCAGTCCTTCATATATAGTGCATGTGCCTCGTAAGCCTACGAACCTTGGATTGACAAATTAAATAGTTGGGCAAGTACTACAACAGAATTAAATGATAATATTTTCACCCAACAATACCGGTATGCCGTACCAAGCGAGGAGATGTCGAGGAAATCCATTTCCTCCTGAATGTATCTGTGAAGAAAATTGTGATACTTTAGCACCGGATGTTTCTTTGAATCTTGGATACCCAAATTTGTGCGCAGGGTATGGAACAGACTCATCATCTCATGCACATATTGATCCCTTTGTTGTTGCAGCATGGTCCATTGTATGTACTTGTCCTCATAGCTCCCCACGGGATAGTATTGTTCCTTGATGGTGTCTCGGAAAGAATTCCAAGTGGGTACGCCTGAGAACAGAGAGGTTTTTTTCTTGTACTTTTTCACGCAGTAGGTTTCCCACCGGTCCTTGACATGAGGGGTAGCTTTGAGGAGTGTAAAAATAATCTTCTCTCGGTCGGAAAAGTCATGAACCGAGAAATATCCTTCTAATAGATTCAACCATCCATCTACAGAATCTGCATCTATTTGACCCTGAAATATGGGAATTCAAAATTTACTTGTACCTTAAAATAAGTCGCACCTCCAGAGTGGCTACTAGATGCAGTGGTGCCTCTGGTGGGCAGTGGTTGAAGGATCTGGGCAAAGTTATCCATCATCGCGTTCCTTTGTTTTTCGAGGGCCTCTTCGAGCAATATTTTGATAGTATCTCCTGCTCCCTCATCTTTCTTTTCGTCCCCCATGGGCATCCCTTGGGGTTTGCGAGGCTGATCTTGCAAAGGTTCCACTAGATCGAGTCCTAACTCCTTATACCCCAACCTCGTTGGGGACATGCAAAGAAGGATGGAGAAAAAGCAGACTGCTCTGATAACACTGATCCAGATTTATGTAGGAACGTAATAGAATAAACATATAACCATAAATACAAAGATTCAGCGGAGATAACACTTCATTTCATTAATATCAAAGAACTGAAATTTGCTTACAGACATAATGGAAATAAACTAGCTAGGGTGCTGGTAGCTATCTCTAAGAAGAGATGTGGAGGCTACAGGCCTCTGAACTGAGTTAAATTGAGGCTCAAGGGCCTATTTATTATTTAGAAACAATGGAAAACCCTAAACATCCAAAACCCTAACCCTAGCAGATGAAGCGCCAAAACTATGGGCCCCGTTTGGGTAAATTGGTGTTTCAACTTCCCGGGGACGTAACTTTGCCATTCGATCTCCCTTTCACGCGAACCATACCTTGTTAGAAAGATATTTCCAAGGACTACAAATTTTGAGTGAGGAACATCGATCCATGGACCTATCTAGCTCTTGGTGTTCCCAAAAAACATCGTTTAGGGCCTCAAAATGGCCCGGAAGTTCAGGACCCGAAAAACTGCTAAAAATAGTAAGTAGTGCCAAAACTTAAAAACTAAAAGATACAATGGTGGGACCCCAAGTGGAATAAGTGAGTGACCACCAATATCCACCTGGATCATTCCTCCCCCCTTAGGAAGCAATGGTCCCCATTGCGTTAAGTTCCTCCATGAGATGAGGAAACTTCTGCTAAACTTGGACCCTGGTGAACCACTTTCCTTGGTGCAGGAGTTGGCCAGCTTTGACAACCCAATAAATTTGGATCTTTTATTGGCGATTTTTCTTGATTTGCATGTCCATGATACAATCTATGGTGGCTTGTTCCATGCAATCAGGGTTTAAATCTGTTGGTGTGAGTGTTCTGCAATGTCAGAGGTGTCCAGTAGCGATGGGAAGTAGGGACGAAGGAGGTCCACATTGAATACTGGGTGAAAACCAAGGAATGGTGGAATATTGAGCTTGAAGGCATTGTTCCCTATAGCCTTGGTGATGGTGTACGGCCCGTATCGATGGTGTTGCTTGACTTAGCATTGGCTCTATCCAATATGTCATGAACCTGTTGGTGGATGTGCTAACAATGCTCGATGAAGCTATTTTCTTTATCAAGTTCAGACTGGACATGAGCCAAATCAGCCTGAGTATCCGCAAATGGCATGGCTACATCAATGGGACCAGGGAAAATTTTAAGAACCCCCCTAAATTTATATATATAATAAATGGGCGAATCCCCATGATACATAGGAAAAATGGAAGGTGATTTTATTAATAATATAATATGTATATATAATTTTTTGGCGAATTTCTCATGAGATTATATTATCTTGTAAAATCATGGCGAATCACCAATACAAATGGCGAATCACTACTACAAAATGGTGAATCATTGTCTAGTGGAGTTCGGGGTGTTGGTTCCAATGAAGATATGGTAGTTGAACCAAGAGTAGAAGGAAGAGAACCACCAAGACCAAGCATGGTACATGGTGACTCGTGAGGGAAGTAGTTCTCGTGCAGTTTCGAAAACACATTCTTCTAGTTCTGCTAAGTGTAGTGTTGTTGCTCATGCTACTACTAGCACTGATATTGAGGTTGGAGAGGAGTTTGAGGAGAAATGAACAACAATGGGAAGAAAAGAAAACATGCTATTAAAAAAGTGTTGATAAAAATTGGATCTGATCCAGGTGCCATGGTACAATAACAATATCGCAAAATACTTCAGATGTTCAACTATGGAAACATAATTTACATTACAACACCATCACGACTCTTACACAACCATATTTATGGAAATGATTTGATGCTGGGAATATCTTAAAGGAAGACCTAGCATGGTAACTATAATAAGGTGAACTGCTTCTCACTTCTTCAAAATATTATTCCTTCTCGTGCCTTCAAAATCTGGATATTGAAAGGAATATGTGCCAGTTGCATCCACCCTACTGAATTTTTTAAAATTATAACCATCAACATGAAGAGAACCATTAGAAAAACTCCATTCGGAATTCCCCATGTCATGCCCATGCCATGCCATGAATCTGTTTGTAGCAGAATCCCACAAGTAGTAGCAGTGACACCCTGTATTTACCTGATAGCTCCATTGATTGGAGAGGAGGTCCACTCTAGAACTTGCCAATGCTCTCCTAGTATTGTTTTACAAATGATGTCTTGTTTTAAATTTGTACAAGGAGAGATACATTTTCTGTATATGCATCTTTTCAAGTCTGGTAGTTATAACTTCTAAGTCCAAATAAAATATTACCCAAAGAACCATCTTGTTCTATAGGCATGACAAATCTGGCCAGATATCAATTACTAACAAGTTGTTCGTGGATGTGATGAAGTCAATTATGACTGAAACAGTTTTCACCCTCATTAATGCGTGCAACTAAATACCTTGCTCGCTACATTTTCAACAATCAGTTATTCATCTAAGTATTTGCAGAGTTTTCATGGAAATTTAACATGGTATCAAAGTAGAGATCAGTATAAAGACCAGCACCAAGTTGATCAATTAGGCTAGAGCACAGATCAATCAAGAAGGCTAGCGCTAGAGTTTCAATCACGTTTTTTCATGTATTTCTCATTTTTCGTGTAGAAAGGTCCATCGAAAGTATGGAACATGAGTACTCCTTGAATGAGGAATTAAATTTTGCATCCAAAGAATACTCCCGCTCGAAATTTGAGTAAAAACTTGGGAGATAAGTTGAAAATGTAGTTTTATTATTTTATTACTTTTTAATCTTTTTATTTTTTTAGCCCCCATGGTTGACATCATCATCTTGAATCCTATTGGTTATTATAAAGTTTATTTTGGTTGTAAATTTTTCTTAGGAGGCCCATTTTAGACCTCAAAGGTTCTCTAATGATTAGCTGAGATTTGTGTGAGAAGCATAATGCTTTCTCAAGAGAGACATATTGCTTTGTAATAGATTCAATTGCTCCAAGTACAATCGATAAAATAGCCACATCAAGCAAGCAGGTTTTCCCTGTTGGGTTTCCAGAGAAAAGCGTGTCAATTGTGTGATGTGTTTTTATCTCTGTGTCTTTTATTCCACTGCTTATAAGTTGCTAAAAGGTATTGTATCTTGGTGAAAGTTAACTAGTTTCAATTATCAGAGATTCATCTAAGTAGTTGTAAATTTTTCATGGAAATTTAACAAGGTAATGTTGAATGTTGTTCCTACCTTGAATGTTGTTGCTAAAAGGCAAGCTACCTCGCAAGAAGAAACCCAAAACCAAAAATTCAATAACCTAGCCTAGTATTTATTTGAGTACAAAAAGCAGCTTAGAACCTTCTAATACATCGAACATTGAGCAGCAGCCATAGTTTAGAACCTTTTAATACGACTAGAAGTTCCTTGGGCAATATGATGCGATTCAAACAATTCTAAAAAAAATTCGGAGAACTTGGCCAAACAAAATTGAGACTTCAAATAAAGAATGTAAAATGAAATGTATTAAGAGTTAAAATAGAGAGGAGGAAGCTACAAAAGGAGCCCAAGTTAGATCTCTATTCACTTTGAGTTTTGGATAAGGTCGGTTGTTCTTGCAAAAGCCTCTATAGTGAAAGGCACTGGCAAACATTTCAACAATGGAAAATTTTGAAAATAATAGATACACAGGGCACGGGATAGGGGTGAAGTGTATTTATTGATTATCTTTTACTTATACAGCAATCACCATAATACACGCATGCAACGAAAACAAATTCAATTTTCTCACGGGCAATAGTCCAATTAGTAGTGGCACCTACCGATGAAAAAAAAGATGCCTTTACTGTGCACCCAGAAGAAATTAAATGATATGGTTATTGACTTTCCAGTAAAGACTCTAGGAACGTGTTTAGCCATATTTTCTTACCATTAAGACAAGAAAGATAATTCGAGTGCATTGAAGATAACTTCTTCCTTGATGGGGTATGCAGACTATTCAAGGTCTTCACCAACCTTTTATGAATTGCTGCAAAGTGGACTAATGTGTATGCCTTGGGCAAGATGATGTCACATTTCGTGAGGGCGATTGTTGCAATTGTTTCTCAAGTAATTAACTTGTAGGTGGGTTATGATTGCAGGTAATTAACCTGCAGGTGGGTTCTGATTGCAAGAATTTAAAATGGACCTTTGACTGCTAGATAGAGAAGTAGTGCTAGCAAGTAGCCTTTAGACATTTTGTCTCTTATATTCAAGGGATCGTTTTGGTTATATATGTATTTGATAAGTTTGCCACTATTTTGAAATCTTGTTTTAAATTGAAAAATATTTATATCTATAATAATATTAGAGCCATATAAAACAGGCAATGAAAGAGAACAGATACATTTTGCAAAAGAAACCAAACAAGTGGAGTGAACTAGAACAACTTCCAAGAGAAGCCATTAGAAGATGGAAATGTGAATGAGCGGAGGCAGAGAAGCATTTATTGAAGGGCAGAGTCTACTAAAAGCAAAAGCACTAAACACAAAGCCAGACAATAACACATGCACAGAATGCAAGAGCGCTAAGCACAAAAACACTGAAATCCATAAATGTGCAAAACAACTTCTCTCCATAACTGCAAAAAAACAAATGAATGTTTTGTTAGTCAGAAAAGTAGCGGTAACAAGTAGAGCAATTTTGATTTCAAATTGAATAATATACATATGTATAGTAATAGTAGAGCCATATAAAACAAGCAAGGAGAGAGTAAATACATCCTGCAAGAGAAAGCAAACAAATGGAGTGAACTAGAATTCCAAGGAAAAAGTGTTCTAAACTAGAACAGCTTCAAAGAGAAGCGCATTATAAGGTGGAAATGTGAACGAGTAGAGGCAAAGAAGCAAAAGCACTGAACACAAAGCCAGACAATAACACAAAAGCACAGAACGCAAGAATGCTAAATAAATAAGCACCGAAATCCATAAATGAATAAAACAACTCTCCTGAACTGCAAAAAAAACATATCATCCATAGAATAATCATTCAATAGCAGATATTAAAATCAAAGCTGCATAAAATACTTCAACATTCCAACAACTAGAATGTGTAAGAAGGGATATGCATGTTCAATGTTGAAAGATGCGGTATGAAAACAGTAATAAAGTTAAGCAGCTTAGTCTGCAAGACTCGTCCATTTACAGTACACTGTATATATGCAACTGACTATTCACATAATGCTTGATAAAGTTTCATTAAAAGCTCCAAAATATCTTCATAGTGGTCCATGCTTACAATTTCAAATGCTTTCCAAAGCATATTGGCAGATACATACTAGATTCGTCACTACCATTAGAAATGGATTATTCAGTCTTACTGATATACATAGATATGCCTCTCATCAACACATACCCCCTACATGGAAACACATCATAACTCTCTATCGATAAGCATTTTCAACCACCTACATAGAAGCACATCATCACTCTCTATTGATAAGAGTTTTCAACCAGAGATAAACTCTTAATTAGAAAAGAAGTTCCACTGAAGCAGGTCAATCCAGGTCTAGTAGGATTTTACGGACTTTCCAGCACATCTTTTAGTCACAAACAATTGTTAACCTGCTCCCAACAACTATGTTGCCACCAAACACAATTTATCACTACAATTAGAAACTGATTTTTTAGTCTTACTGATATAGAAATATATGCCCTTTCATAAATCCATGCTCTTTCATAAATCCATTGTCATTCTATGGAGATAAACGCTTTCAACCAGAGATAAAATCTTAATTAGAGAAGAAGTTACACTGAATAGCTCAATCCAGGTCTAGTATAACTTTTGTAAATTTTCTGCCCGACTTTTACTCACAATCAATTTCCAACCTGCCTGTTCCCAACAACTATGCTGCCACCAAACAAAATTTATAGATCTCCATCCCAAATAAAAAAATAAACTGCTCCCATCCAAAAAAACCTTCAATATGTTTCAAAATAGATTCCAACATTTATGCACCAGTTACCATTTTCACCAAACAAAATTTATAGATTTCCATTACATGCCAAATAAAACACCCACCTGTTCCCATCCAAGAAACCTTGGACAAGTTTCAGAGTAGACTTCAAAATCCATCCACTGGTTACCATTTTCTCCACCATAAGTGTAACAACTATAAATGGAAGCCTTTCGCCGCTAGGGATAAGGCCATCCAAGAATAAATTTCAAGGAAGAAGGAATTATTCCAACATTTATGCACACCTTACTTGAATATTGACATCTATATCTTACATCTTGTTACTGTGAATTTGACAGCTATCAAGGCGCTTGCTAGTCAGGATCTGACCTGGTAGTCTGCCTAGCTCCATCTGTCAGGTTGGCACTTCCTCAGTATGTCCTGTAATTCTGCCTCGGAAGACTTCTAAAAATAAAAAAATTCTTAAACCAATTGCAGCAAATTCCTCTACTGGTCTTATTGCAGACCGAGTTCCTACTAGCTTGAATGGCATTGGTCCCAAAGATTCCCTTGCATTTTGAGGTCTCCACTCCGGCCTGCCTTCCCTGCCAACAGGAGGAGGGGCATTCTGTTCAAATGTCAGCTCTGTCATGCATCCTCTACCCCTCTTGTTTGGTTGCATGTGACAAACAACTTGATAAATGCTCCCTCTCTTATTTGGTGGTAAAGAGGTGAAAATCAATGGCGCACAGACCATCCAAGAAACACAGAAATTGAGCTAAACTTACAGAGAAATTTAGCTGATTTTTCTAAAACAATTTTTAAATTTCTTAATTATAGGAGGTTTTTGATATTGTAAAATAGAATAAGATCGGTAAGATTATGAAAAATTGTGGCAAAGATTTTTGAAAATCTAGGTTACAGTGGTTAAATTTCAATATCTTGAGTGTTCTAGGGGCAGTATTTTGAGTGTTCTAGGGGTTTTTGATGGTGCTGAATCCATTTTCACCGTAAAACATTCCAAATACCTGATTTTAAAAAAAAAAAATTTACCAGATTTCAACAAAAATTGCCATCCAAACTATTATGTTACGTAATTGACAACCCATTATAAAAATTAAACTAAATTGTCATTCTAATTTATTAATTAGAAAGAATAATTGTTATTTTCCATCTAAATTCAAAAAGTGATATTGTGACATATTATATTAGTATAAAAAAATATCTTACCTTGAAATAAAAGCTAAAGAGTGGATGCTTGATTACATAAGGGAAAAAAAAAAAATCTTGCCCTAACATACAAAATAGAGAGTGGATGCTTGATTGGGAAAAAAATTGAATTGAATTATTTTTTCTCAAAAAAGTGCTCCAATCGTCAATACCAATTAGTAAAGTTCTCTCCATCTGATAACATCTTAAATAGTATTAAATAATGTTGTAAAACCCAAGAAAAGGAATGATCCTTCACAAACAATATGCAACAATATGTTATTTGCAGACAGCTCCCGGGTCCCTATGACTTCACTTGGAAAGTTCATAAAAAAATTAAATGTGAATACAAGGTTTTATGTTCAAATCCTTCATTACAAAGTTATGGCTGTGTGTTATATGCAGGGCATATCACTTAGAAGTCATAGTAAAAGTAGTTATAATTAACCACCAATTACCAATTCCACTAATTTAAAAAAAATTGGTAAGAGCTTAACATGAATATTGACCAAAAGTAATACAAAAGTTGAAGTATATTCCTGCCTTAGGAGAAATTGGGCTTACAGACGTAAGAACCATATGCTTTTGTATTGAAAATTGGCAACACCAAATTGAAAAACAATACAATAGTAAAGAATCTGGATTAATAGTTTTGCCTTGGAGAAGTTGTGCAGTGCTTTGAAAGAAATCACGTCTAATCTCCTTTCAATTTTCTCAATTTCTGTCCAACTAAACCAAGCCAATACTTCGCTGCTTATCTCACCATTTATCATATAAGATATGCTGTCTGTTTGCAATTGTTGCAAGGATGGTTTCCAGGAAAAAGAATTCTCCATAAAGTTCAAAGCCATTCTTTCCTGCTTCATCAAATATTTTGACAAGCATATTTCAAATGAGATTCTCCAAACTATACAGAGATCCTCATTTTCATTGTCTCTACAGAAGACTGTATGTAGCTTTCTATCTTTCAATTCCAAATTGTTCTTCGGAGATCCATGAGAAGTTATATTCTGCAAACACTTATTGTCACAAAAAAATAACTAGAACTGTGCATCTTTCCTTCCTTAGAAATAACTAATCAATTCCCTCATTATTTCATGTTACTCTAGGATAGATTCAACTCACGTTAAAGTGAATCACATACAAGTCCTAAGAGGCGAAACAACCCACCACCAAAGGGATTCTTACTCTTTGTCTTCCATTTACCCAAGACAGTGATCCAAATACGTATCCTCGAGTTTGGATGACCCTTTTGAACTGCACTGTGAAATAAATCCTGACAAGCATATTTCAAATGAGATTCTCCAAACTATACAGAGATCCTCATTTTCATTGTCTCTACAGAAGACTATCCGTAGCTTTCTATCTTGAAATTCCAAATTTTTCTTCGGAGATCCATGAGAAGTTATATTCTGCAAACACTTATTGTCACAAAAAAATAACCAGAACTGTGCATCTTTCCTTCCTTAGAAATAACTAATCAATTCCCTCAGTATTCCATGTTACTCTAGGATAGATTCAACTCACGTTAAAGTGAATCCCATACAAGTCCTAAGAGGCGAAATAGCCCACCACCAAAGGGATTCTTACACTTTGTCTTCCATTTACCCAAGACAGTGATCCAAATACGTATCCCCGAGTTTGGATGACCCTTTTGAACTGCACTGTGAAAGAAATCTTTTGGCCATAGAAGTTAAATTTCAGAACACTTGGAACAACCTGGACACTTATTCCTCTTGGTGGGGAAACCCTCACTATATAGGTACTATTTTTGTTTCCTACATTTGTCACTGTTCGGACGACCGAGCTGTTTCCATTGAATTTTGAAATTGATATGGAAGGATAATTGAGATTGGAAGCTGTTGTGCGGAACTTTGTGCATACACTATGATCTCCTGTGACTCGCCTAAGAGATGAATTATCATAGCCAATCCCACAGAGAAAGTTGATATAATCTTTAGGGCCAGCATCATACAGAAGTCTCAAATTTTCTACTTTCACAAGGTTTTAAAGTCCCGCTCCAAAGCCAAATGGGTTTGTAGTCCTTCCTCGTGGAGCAGCAGTCATGATTTTCTTATTTTTATCCAGCACATTAGTTGCAGCACAAAACCACATATTTCAGGTCTCAAAGATTTTATAACCTTTAAGATTCTGCTTTCAGATAGAAAATGTATAGGCTACTTTACCTGTGGTCATGAGGGCAGACTTAATAGCCGATGGAGTCTAAGATGGGTGTGCAGCTATACCTGACACATGCGGACAAGCCATGGAAGTACCTGAAGCAAGGTTGAAATGCATGCCTTTTTTTACTGGTGACCATGAAGCTAGTCTATTCAACCCTGGAGCTGTTAGGTCAGGCTATCCAAGAAGAAAAGCAATAGAAAAACATCAGATGGTTACAAATGAAATTTCTGATAATTGAAGCATTGAGGTCAAGAGATCCAACTTCCCATACCTTCAAGATGTCCGGTGTTACTGTGTTTGGACCTTTTGAGGAGAATGCTAAAACTTGAGGTGCTGGTCTGAGTCTGAAGACTGTTTCTGCAGGCAAGATATAGGCTCCAGGAAACCTGACACAGTTTCGGATTGTTGATACATTAAAAACCTCTTCATTTGGTCAATCTAAGAAAACCTAATGTGTAAGAAACAAATAAACAAGCAACTCTGTCTGGATCCTTTAATCAAAGTGACATGAAAAGAGCAGCCTACGTTTTCAATGGGCTTATATGATGCAGGGATAAGACTTAATAGGTAAGCTTGCTTATTCTATTAAAATGGTTTATCTTGACTGATACTGTTATTTGAAAAATTAGAAGAGATGCAGCTCTTCTAATTCCTCATTACTGATAAGCACTGCTCCTACCAAGGTAGATTTATTTCTTATTACCCTTTTTAAACTGTGGAAAATTCTTCAAGCTTTTGATTTCACGGCACTTCAAAAATGAAATGTGGGTGAAGTAATTATAGGCTATCATAGAAAAACATAAGTATTTATAGCTTTTAATGATTGACCGATTGTGCTTGCAGTCATATTGCTCAGATGATGCACCTGGTAGTGTTGATATAGGCAAGAAGTTTAGCACCCACTTTGTTGTCCACAATCGCACCAGGGATCATGAACAGAATGGCAAGATTCTGGCCCATCTCATCGATGAGAATTATCCCCAATCCCCCAGCTACTTGGACTATTTGGCTTTTCGATATCCTTGCCTCAAAAGAGTCTTCAGGATGCAAGCAAACCATTATCTTTCCTACCACTTTAGAAGGATCTAAAGAGCTGTTTAGACAGAAGCTGCACAATCCACCACGAAAAGCCAGAGGGTTACAGCTCATCCATCGATCATAGTAGACAGAATGATCTGGTACTAAATAAGCATTGCCTTCAATATGCCTGATTCTATCCTGAAATACCTCGATTGGTAAGGAGTGAAGTATTTTGCATGTGCATTTGCCACAGACAATAGCTCCGCAGGCGCATTCATCTTTGCTATATTCAGACTCTCACCCTGACAATTACAGATTACTGTTAGCCACTTCTTCTCATGTGGGTTAAATTTTTTATCACATTTTTGAGTAATTTCTTTTGCAAATATACGATATTCTATTATGGAGGGACTCACTTACCTTCCCATATGAAATAAATTGTGTAATGGTGACAACTCTAGAAAACAAATATGAAGTTTTTCCTTTACAAAGATTTGCAGGAATGAAACTGTCAGGCAGGAGGCTCACTGGACTCGCGTACATGGGGGAATAATTCCACCCATGGAACCACAATAAGACGAAGTCCAGAAATATGGAATTGTCATAACTGAAGAATTGAGAGGGAATGCAAACACTAGAGGACAATGTGTCTCCTACGAAATCCAGTTGAAGAAATGGAGAACAATACTACACTATTACCAGAAGAAATTTAAATATCTTGGAATGTAACTTAGTTGTGCAAGATGATGAGGATGCTATCTGAGAGTACAAATCAGAAAACTGAATCATGAAGGAGAATTTTTGGCGTTATTGCCTATGGGTTAACATGCAATTGTTAATCATTGTTAATTTATAAGGAGATATTGTTCCCTGAAGTTATAACCATGGTTCTCCTGGGTAATGGTTGATCATGAGAAGAATTAGAGCTTACATGGTAGGTAGAATTATTCCAGCTTAATTTGATGAGAGAAATAACGTCCCTGTCTGTAGAGCTAGCAGCCACTGTAATAAGCCAGGGAGCCAGATTTGTTGCAGAAGCAGAACCCCCATCATTCCCGACTGAGCAAACAACAGTAATTCCATTTTGTGTTGCATGGAATGAGCCCACTGAGATCGCGTCACTGAAGTAGTCACTTTCAGGAAGATCGGGACCTAATGAAAGAGATAAGATATCCAATCCATCTTTGATGGTATCATCAAATGCTGCCAATATGTCTGAATCATAACATCCAGATTCCCAGCATGTTTTGTATACTGCAATTCGAGCCAGTGGAGCTCCCCCCCGGGCACCTCCAGCTCCTAAACCACTATAATTCATATTCCTCACATATCTTCCAGCTGCAATAGAAGCAGTATGGCTTCCATGCCCTGCGCTATCTCTTGCAGATCTATATTCTCTGTTAACCCCCGAACTCACTGTTTTCAACGTTTCCCCTTTCTCAGCCTCCAGTCCATTCAAATAATACCTAGCACCAATCAATTTCCTGAAATAAGTCATGGAATTGTCAGTGATATTTCTTCAAATATCTAACAAAAATATCACTATATCACAAGACTGTTATAATTCATGCAGCAATCTGAACTTCAATGGAGTACATTTTACCTGTTGCATGTTGAATTAGTAAATTTTTCACCACTTTGGCATACTCCTTTACAACGTGAAGGGATTGGAGACATCAGATGGTCGCTGAAGCTTGGGGATTCAGGCCATATACCTGTCATTAATATGTAAATATTGAGACTCCGTAAGAGGATTCTGCCATTAAATACTTCTACTTCTAAGCACGAGGGTAATACTCCAAATAATCGTCAGTTCAGTCCGAAATTAGGATATCGAGAAATTCAAACGATATACACATAAATTCGAATGTATATTTCTGGCTATGTGCTTATTCTAACTCCATGGAATATGTTCCCTGCTATTCATCCACCACATCTGAGCCCAAGGCACCCAACCACCCCGCATAGGTCAAAAACGAAGGCCCTAACGGACCAGAGAGGGTCGGTCAAGTCCCTCGCTCAGCCAGCAAGAAAATCGGCGAGACTGTACACAAAGCCCCAGCCACCTCTCTTAAATTCCAGCGAACCAGTGAAAATGGGGCGAATCATTCTAACCTCTCCCTCCGACCCTGTAATTCCAGGCGAATGCCATGGAAATCTGCTCCAACCAAAAAAATGGGAGGCGAATTTCATTTTTTCAGTTTTATGCGCCTTTTTTTGGTTGGCTAATATTTAATAATTAATTATTTTTAAAATAATTATTGGGCTAACTTTAT
>JAXQQM020071020.1:0-81164 GCA_034641835.2 Pinus albicaulis | reverse complement strand
TACAGCATTAGGAGCAGGGAATCAGTTTCTCGCTGGTTAGTAAGGGAATGTTCCTTTCCCTTCATCGAGTAATTCTCAGGCTTTTTCTCCATTTTCAAATTCTTGGAACCCTTACCAAGGGTGTTGGAAATGTTGTCATTGATGGCAAAGGAATTGGCAACGAAGGAGAATTCTTCTGGTCGAATCATCTAAGGAATTGTCTCAGTGTCATTGTGCATTTGTGGTTTAACTCTGTGTGGAGAGTACCTTTCGTAGTTGTGCATTTACTAGTAAAATTTTCTATTCGAACCATTCATGAGAATAGGGTTTAACTCCTATGGAAAGGCTGGATCACATGTGATCTGTGTGGAGGATTGTTAGAGTATCCCGGTGATTGATCATGTCCGTCTGGATCGATTGAAGTTACTATTCAATGCTTGTGAGCACTGTAAAACATAGCCACAAGGGTTATGTATGGCAGATTTATGCGTCGGAGTAGATGGATTAAAGGAACGCCGAGGAACGAGGCTGTAATATGAAGAAACATCGTGACTGCGCAAAGAGGAGAACCTCTTCCAATAGAACAGACGAAACCTGGAATGAAAGAGGTGGAACATAACAAAAGGAAGCGCGACGGAACCCTGCGTGGAAGAGCAGAACCATGACCGAGTGAATAGTGAAGGCGGTTTACAGTTTTCATCGCACCACCTTTCGGTGATGGGCGGTATTTCCTAGTTCGGGAGCGATTCCATAGAAACGTTGATGCGTGGCGAGGTGGACCCACGGAAAACCGCTTGTCACTGTGCGCCATCACGCGTTATCGTTCGACCCAGGATGTCAAGCGATATTGCTATGCGTCGTTGATCTCAAGGGAATCCATCAGACAGTGGTCATTTGATAAAGTTGCATGGAAACTAACCACAGTATGGCGGGCCATCGCGCGTTATAGTTTGACCCAGGATGCCTAGCGATATCGTTGAGCGTTGTTGATCTGGGAAGAGGTCATCGGACGGTCATCATTTTTTGAAAGTGCGCAAATATTAACACAGGTACGGCGGGTCATCGCACGTTAACGTTCGGCATCGGAGGTCGAGCAATATGCATATACGTCGTTGATCTGGAAGCTTGCTAATCTAATGGTGATCGGACGCTGGACTTGCGCGAAGTTCACCTATGGTACCATGCGCGTATTTGATTGGCTATTGACTATATTTGTGGGCCCGGGGTCAAAGGTTTACCATATTATTTGAAAGCATTAAAAGGAAAAGGGTTAACTTTAATCCTAAAGTTCTGTTCAAAATTGTAAATATATTTATTTATCAATTTCTTCAAATTGATAAATAAATTAAAAAAAGAAGAAGAAGAAGAAGAAATCAAAGAGGTACGTAAGGGTGCTAAAGGAAATACCATTCAGGAATACCATTAGTATTTGAATGGTTTTGACCCATGGTTTTAATAAAGACGAAAACTATATAAGGTGATGAGAATTATGAAGAATGGTGTGTGTGCGAAAGGGTTGACGATAAACGAATCTCTTTTAGAGATATCTGTATGAATAAACTCTGATATATCTGAATCTATGGCGCACCTGTGAATATGATGATTGATCAAGATCTTTAAATCAGATGATGATTAATTCCTGGTTCAATCGATTGACGAAATCATGAAGAACGTATAAGGGTTGTGAATGAATACTTCACTTTGAAGTATATCTGTATGGAATGGGTAACAGATTGTTGAATTAAGGATGCACCTCTGAAGAAATTAAATAAATCTGGTGGCCTGCAAGGTATGTTGTGTGGAAGTGGATGAAGCATGGTCTGCAGTGATGCTGAGGGTCGAAGCCTTCAGTAAGGGGATTGTAGCTCCCTTCTAGTGGTAGCTGGTAAACGAGAACAGGGGGTTGTAGCTCCCTTCTAGGAAAGGCTGGTAAACGAGAGAAGGTTGTAGCTTTCTGCAGGTGGGTGCCTGCATGCTGGTATGAGTCTGCACCAACATAAAATTGTAAGAAGTTTTCTCTATAATAAATATTGAATACTGAGATTACAGCAGCGGTGGTTTTCTCCCGAATTGGGTTTCCACCTTAAATCTTGGTGTTCATACGTGTTGTTTATGTTTGATGGTTTTTTTTGTTATTTCTGTTCATGCTTAATGCTTATTTGATGCAATGCTCTAAGTAAAGAAATAATAAGATATCTAGACATACATGTTGGATGCAGTACTGTAACATATGGTTTTAAGAGAAAGAAAAGAAAAAATTGTTCATCCCTAAATACTGATTCACCCCCCCTCTCAGTATTTTTCCCAACAATTGGTATCAAAGCAGGTCCTTCTGAAAAAGCTTAGCCTCTAGAAGGAAGATCAAGCAAGATGAGAAATCAAGATGGAACAACATCTATCAGGCCTCCGCTCTTTAACAGAAACAATTTAATCTTCTGGAAAACAAGGATGAGATCCTATCTTCAGTCTTTGGGAGCAGAGGTATGGGCAATTGTTGAAGGAGGATATCAATATCCAGCTGCAGTACCAACAGATCCGACGGAAAGAAAGAATTATGAAACAAATGAAAAGGCGGTCAATGCTCTATTGGGAAGTCTAACTGAATCAGAATTTGTCAAAGTCATGCAGCTGAATACAACAAAGGCAATATGGGACAAAATAATTCTAAGTTATGAAGGTGATGCAAAGGTACAAAGTGCTAAACTCCAAACTCTCAGAATTCAATATGAGAATTTAAAAATGGATAATGAGGAGAGCATTGCCAATTTCTTTTTACGTCTTGATGATATTGTAAATAGTATGAGAAATCTGGGAGAAACAATAACCGAATCTACTTTGGTTGAGAAAGTCTTAAGATCACTAACGACAAAATTTGAGTCAAAAGTTTCTGCTCTTGAAGAAAATCAGGATCTTCAAAATCTTACTGTGGTGCAACTTCATGGCATACTAACTACATATGAAATGAGAAGAGGAGGACTATATGAAGTCAAAGAAGCAGTCTTTAGAACTTCTACAAAAGGGAAGGAAGTACAAAAAAAAGAAGGATCAATATATATCTCAGAAGAAGATGAGATAAACTTTGTAAAGAAACTTCAACTTGGCATAGGACGGTTCATAGGTAAGCTTCCTTTCAAATGTTTTGATTGTGGAAGAGTTGGTCATTATGCTGCTAAGTGTCCTTATAAAGAAACACATAAAAAGGGGAAGGAAGTAGCAAGAAGGAATAAGAATCGTTTTAGCACTAGAAAGAGTTACTATACTCATGAAGACAGTGATGGGTTATCTGATAGTGAGGAAGAATGTGAAAAAGATCTTAGACTTCTCATGGCATTTGAAAAAGAATCTAGAGAAGAAAAGGATACTTTTGTGGATGCTCTAGAAGACAGTGATTTTCTTGATGAAAACAATAAACTCAAAATATGCTTAGAAGAGAGTAAAATAACCATAGAAACTCTGAAAAATCAGCTTGAAGAAAAAGAGAAACACAATGAGAAATTAGAGTGTGAAGTAGTAAGTCTAAGAAAAGAACTTGAGAAATTAAAGACTCTGAATCTTAGATTTGCTAAAGGATCTGAAACCTTAGATGAGATGATCAAGGTACAACGTTATCCTCTTATAAAGACAGGTCTTGGATATATCGGAGAATCTTCTCAGGCTTCAACACCAAATTATCTAAAAGCAGTTACAGCTGGTTTACAACATGCTGCCACTCAGCAAGGGATTAATGAATCTTTACAGGTAAAGCATGATCATCTCAATTCAAAGAACACTAACAGGAATGTCTTTCAAAGAAACACCAATCAACAGGTAAATTCATATAGAAGATTTTATGATCGCATAAATTTCTTCTTCAATGGACAATGTTTCTCATGTCACAATTTTGGTCATAAAGTTGTTCAATGTGTTGCATATAAAACCATCATGACAAGACAAGCAAGAAAGAAAAGGATTGATATTGAAACAAAGAAGAATACTTATAACAACTTTTCTCCTCTTCAAAATGAATTTTAATGTGCTTATTGCAATAAATTTGGCCATGAAGAATCTGAATGCAGGAGCAAAGTTCAGCCAAAATAACATGTTCCTTCAAGCTCCAAAGTATGGAAAAAGAAGGAATTACAGGTTGAAAATTGTGGCATAGCGTTATTTGCAGAAGATGAAGATATCCAATGGTACATTGATAGTGGATGCTCAAGACACATGACAGGTGATAAAGACAAACTTCTTGCATATAGTGCTCTAGAAAAGGAAAAGAATGTTACATTTGGAAATGATACTCCTACGGTCATTAAGGGAAAAGGGTCTGTTTTTCTAAAAGAAAAGGTGAAAGCTAATGAAGTCATGTATGTAGATGGATTAAAGCATAACTTGTTAAGTGTAAGTCAAATGTGTGATCAAGGAACTGAAGCTGTCTTTAGTTCAAAAGAATTTGTGGTACGTGATCTTGATACAGGTAAAGCAATTATAAAAGGAAAAAGAACTCCAAACAACCTGTATATATTGAAGAACTGCAAAGAATAATTTTATTTGAGTAAATCTTCAGAAAATTGGCTATGGCATAGAAGGTTGGGGCATCTGAGCTTCTCTCAAATCAACAAATCAAGCAGAATTAGAGCTGTTCGTGATCTTCCCAATATTACTCTACCTGAAAATATCATATGCAAATCTTGCCAATTCGGTAAGAAAACCAGAGTACAATTTAATGCCAAGGAAGGATCATCAAGTAAGCCTCTTGAACTCATTCATACTAACATATGTGGACCTATGAGGAAAAAGTCACCACATGGTGAAGAATACTATATCTTATTCATTGATGATTTCTCTAGAATGTGTTGGATTGGGCTGCTTAAACACAAAGATGAAGCATTTGAGAAATTTTAGATCTTCAAAGCACTAGTTGAGAATGAATTAGATCTAAAAATCAAGTGTCTCAGATCTGATCGAGGAGGAGAATATACATCAGATGAATTCCTTGAATATTGTGAACAACATGGCATAAAAAGACAGTTTTCTGTAGCTGGCACTCCACAACAAAATGGTGTTGCAGAAAGAATGAATAGAATAGTTCAACAAATGGCTAGAGCTATGCTTGATGATTCTGGAACACCTGACATATTTTGGGGAGAAGCACCAGATACAACAGTAAACATTATCAACAAGGCACATGTTCGTGTAAATAGTGATAAAACTCCATATGAACTTTGGTATGGTAAACCTCCCACTGTAAAGCATTTTAGAATTTTTGGAAGAAAATGCTTTATCAAGAATAATGATGAAAAACTTGGCAAGTTTGAACCCAGAACAGATGAAGGAATATTTCTTGGTTACTCCTCTAGGAGTAGGGCATATAAATGTTACAATAAAATACTTCGGAAGATTGTTGAATGTATTGATGTTGTTATTGATGAGTCTCCTGCAGCTCCAAAAGAAGAAAAGCAAACAACAGATGAAGATGATGATGACACATATCCTTCTACATCAAATAAGGATGATATAGACAGTGAACCCAATGAAGAACCCGAAGATGATTTATCTGAAAAAGCTCCATCTAGATATGTTAAAAAGAATCATCCAGAATCTCAAATTTTGGGAGAAAAGGGATCAGGTGTACAAACAAGAAGGACTCTTGTGGGATCTTCTAGCAATCTGGCATTTCTGTCCACTATTGAACCACAAAATGTCAGTCAAGCCTGCAAAGATGATTGTTGGATTCAAGCCATGAATGAAGAGCTTGATCAAATTGAGAAGAATCACACTTGGGAATTAGTACCAAGACCCCATGACAAAAATGTCATCGGAATTAAATGGATATTCAAAAAAAAGTTAAATGAGAATGGGGATGTTATAAGAAATAAAGCTAGACTTGTTTGCAAAGGGTATGCTCAACAAGAAGGTATAGACTTTGAAGAAACTTTTGCTCCTGTAGCCAAACTTGAAGCCATAAGAATGTTTCTTGCATTTTCAAGCTTCCAACAAATCAAAGTTTATCAAATGGATGTTAAATCTGCTTTTCTCAATGGTGATCTAGAAGAAGAAGTTTATATAGAACAACCAGAAGGATTCATTTTGGGAAATGATGAAAAAATTGTTTATAGACTTAAAAAGGCTCTATATGGTCTCAAACAAGCTCCAAGGGAATGGTACTATCGTCTTGACAAATATCTTCATCAACAAGGATTTTCAAAAGGGTTTGCTGATAGCAACTTATACACAAAAACTGAAAATGACAAACTATTGATTGTGGTTGTATATGTTGATGATATCATATTTGGAAGTAATGAAGAGTCTATGAGTCAGAAATTTTCTTCTGATATGCAGCAAGAATTTGAAATGTCTTTACTTGGGGAACTAACATTCTTTCTTGGCTTGCAAGTGCAACAAACAACAGATGGCATATTCTTATCACAAGCAAAATACCTCAAGCAAATCTTAAAGAAGTATGACATGAAATATTGCAAACCTGTAAGTACACCAATGATAACCGAACGTAATCTCAGTTCTAATGATGTTTGCCCCACGATGAACCAACCAGAATACAGATCTATGATAGGAAGTCTACTTTATCTCACTGGGACAAGACCAGACATCATGCATGCAGTTGGGAATGTTGGACGATTCCAAGCTAATCCAAAGGAGTCTCATCTTCAATATGTGAAAATAATATTCAAATATCTACAAGGAACTCAATACTTTGGACTATGGTATCCAAAGAATGTTGATCTTACTCTTCATGCATACACTGATGCAGATTGAGCTGTAAGTGTTGATGATCGGAAAAGCACTAGTGGTGGTGCATTCTATATGGGGCCCCGATTAGTATCTTGGTTCAACAAGAAGCAAAGCTCCATTGCCTTATCTACAGCAGAAGCAGAATATGTGGCTACAGCATCATGTTGCACTCAACTTCTCTGGATGATGAAAACCCTACAAGACTTTCAAATCAAATGTTCACCTCCTATCTCCCTTATGTTTGATAATACAAGTGCCATTAGTATCTCAAAGAATCCTGTTATGAATTACAAGACCAAGCACATTCCCATCAAATATCACTTCTTACGTGAACAAGTGCTTGAACAAAAGGTGAAATTGGAGTATGTTTCCTCCGAAGAACAAGTTGCTGATATATTTACCAAACCTCTACCCAGGGAAGCGTTCGAATATCTCAGACAGAAAATGGGAGTAGTCTCTGCCATGCAGAGGATCAGGTCTACTTAAATACAGAATATTAAATTGGTTGTGAGGTGCTGTTAGGCATCTCTGAATGCACAGGCTAAGGGGGAGCATTGGTCATATGAAAAGGATGCATGGTTGGCATTCTAATTATGTTAGAAGATGCTGCATGATCTCAGGGGGAGTATGGTATTATCGGTACATAGGATCTTGGTATTATTGGCCCCACAATATGTATGGCACTGTCTGTGCCCCTGCAGTACCATAAGTCCGATTAGCTCTGCTTAACCCTTTACCATTGAGGTCAAAGGGGGAGGATAATAAAATAAAGGGGGAAACAGAGGTAGAGTGTTGCCATCAATGCCAAAGGGGGAGATTGTTGGAAATGTTGTCATTGATGGCAAAGGAATTGGCAACGAAGAAGAATTCTTCTGGTCGAATCATCTAAGGAATTGTCTCAGTGTCATTGTGCATCTGTGGTTTAACTCTATGTGGAGAGTACCTTTCGTAGTTGTGCATTTACTGGTAAAATTCGCTATTCGAACCATTCATGAGAATATGGGTTTAACTCCTGTGGAAAGGCTGGATCACATGTGATCTGTGTGGAGGATTGTTAGAGTATCCAAGTGATTGATCATGTCCGTCTGGATCGATGGAAGTTATTATTCAATGCTTGTGAGCACTGTAAAACATAGCCGCAAGGGTTATGTATGGCGGAGCTATGCGTCGGAGTAGATGGATTAAAGGAATGCCGAGGAATGAGGCTGTAATATGAAGAAACATCGTGACTGCGCGAAGAGGATAACCTCTTCCAATAGAATAGATGGAACCTGGAAGGAAATATGTGGAACATAACAAAAGGAAGCGCGACAAAACCCTGCGTGGAAGACCGGAACCATGACCGAGTGAATAGTGAAGGCGGTTTACGGTTTTCATCGCACCACCTTTCGGTGATGGGCGGTATTTCCTGGTTGAGCGATTCCATAGAAACATTGACGGGTGGCGAGGTGGACCCATGGAAAACCGCTTGTCACTGTGTGCCATCGCGCGTTATTGTTCGACCCAGGGTGTCCAGCGATATTGCTATGCGCCGTTGATCTCAAGGGAAGCCATCGGACGGTGGTCATTTGATAAAGTTGCGCGGAAACTAACCACAGTACGGCGGGACATCGCGCATTATAGTTCGACCCAGGATGCCCAGTGATATCGTTGAGCGTCGTTGATCTAGGAAGGGGTCATCAGACGATCATCATTTGTTGAAAGTGCGTGAAGATTAACACAGGTACGGTGGGTCATCGCACATTAACGTTCGGCATCGGAGGTCGAGCGATATGCATATACACCGTTGATCTGGAAGCTTGCTAATCTAACGGTGATCAGATGTTGGACTTGCGCGAAGTTTACCTATGGTACCATGCGCGTATTTGATTGGCTATTGACTATATTTGTGGGCCCGGGGTCAAAGGTTTACCATATTATTTGAAAGCGTTAAAAGGCGAAGGGTTAACTTTAATCCTAAAGTTCTGTTCAAAATTGTAAATATATTTATTTATCAATTTCTTCAAATTGATAAATAAATTAAAAAGAAAAAGAAAAAAGAAGAAGAAATCAAAGAGGTACGTAAGGGTGCTAAAGGAAATACTGTTCAGGAATACCATTAGTATTTGAATGGTTTTGAACCATGGTTTTAATAAAGACGAAAACTATATAAGGTGATGAGAATTATGAAGAATGGTGTGCGTGCGAAAGGGTTGATGATAAACGAATCTCTTTTAGAGATATCTGTATGAATAAACTCTGATATATCTGAATCTATGGCGCACCTGTGAATATGATGATTTATCAAGATCTTTAAATCAGATGATGATTAATTCCTGGTTCAATCGACTGACGAAATCATGAAGAACGTATAAGGGTTGTGAATGAATACTTCAATCTGAAGTATATATGTATGGAATGGGTAACAGATTGTTGAATTAAGGATGCACCTCTGAAGAAATTAAATAAATCTGGTGGCCTGCAAGGTATGTTGTGTGGAAGTGGATGAAGCGTGGTCTGCAGTGATGCTGAGGGTTGGAGCCTTCAGTAAGGGGGTTGTAGCTCCCTTCCAGTGGTAGCTGGTAAACGAGAACAGGGGGTTGTAGCTCCCTTCTAGAAAAGGAAGGTAAACGAGAGAAGGTTGTAGCTTTCTACAGGTGGGTGCCTGCATGCTAGTATGAGTCTGTGCCAGCATAAAATTGTAAGAAGTTTTCTCTATAATAAATATTGAAGACTGAGATTACAGCAGCTGTGGTTTTCTCCCGAATTGGGTTTCCACCTTAAATCTTGGTGTTCATATGTGTTGTTTATGTTTGATGGTTTGTTCTGTTATTTCTATTCATGCTTAATGATTATCTGATGCAATGCTCTAAGTAAAGACATAATAAGATATTTGGACATACATGTTGGATGCAGTACTGTAACATATGGTTTTAAGAGAAAGAAAAGAAAAAATTGTTCAGCCCTAAACACTGATTCACCCCCCCTCTCAGTATTTTTCCCAACAAAGGGGTTTCCTCTCCATTCACTATCTCAGTTGGAGGAAATGGTTCTGTCTATAGTCACTCTATGTTGGGGGGGTCCTTCTCCGAATTTTGGGTCACAAGGATATTCTTATGGCTTAGCATTCTCTATGAACAATACTTGGCAACTTGGTGCCTCAACAAATCCAGGTTATTCTTTTTAGAATATTGGGAATCCTTCCTATGGAGGATGGAATTCCCAGGCTCCTCCTCGCTTACCATTTATGGCAACGTTAAAATTCCCACATCTGTAAAAATTGATTAACGATCCTATTCGGTATAGTCTGGGTTGGCCTTCAGTCCCCACCAAGCTCCCCTCAGATATTCCAAAATTTGAAGGGAAGACTAGCAAGGATCCGACAGATCATATCACAACTTTCGATTTATGGTGTTCCTCGAACTCTCTGATCGATGACTCGATTAGGTTGAGATTATTTCAAAGAACCCTAACTGGAAATGCTGCAAAAAGGTATATTGATTTAACTGGGGGTATTTTTTCTACTTTTGGAGAGTTGGCTACCATGTTCTTAAATCACTTTCAGTTACCTATTCGTTATGACGCCGGGATTGACCTCCTGGCCAATTTTCAGTAGGACAAGGCAACTCACATTTTTGACCATATTCAGGAATGGCGAAGAAGGAAGAGGCTCATTAAAGCCCAAATCCCAAATGAATTCCTTGTTGAGTGGTTTTTAAAATCTTTACAGCCATAAATTTCTAAGGATGTATCCCTTCCAGGGGTATTTTCTGAAAAGCAGGCTATTTTTAGGGCTCAACAATTGGAACTGATTTATTCTCAATCAGGAGTCCTTAATAAAAAAAATTTGGATGCTCCTCACTCCAAATTAGACTTAGCCAAAACTAAACATGGTCCTCATGGTGATGGAATTATCAGTTCAATTGATAGTAGTATGGCTAACCTGCTTAGTCAATTGCAGCAGTTGTCTATACAATCTACTTCTTCTGGTTAGGTTGTGCCTTTAGTGTTAGCTCCTTCCCAATCCTTGGCAATTAATGTTGTCCAAAAAAAGGAAATCAAAAATCCGATGGGAAGAAGAAGGGACATAATAACAAGAAAAAGGACAAGGATGGGAGGGGGAATGCAAACAAATCCAACGATTATGTTGGAGAGGGTAAAAAGGACAATAAAAAGAAAGTGAAGTTTCCATGTAAGCTGTGCATTGGAGACCATCTTATGCACCTTTTCCCTAAAATTCAGGATGTGCAACGCTTGTTAGCTCAACAGGGTTCTTCTAGTTCCCAGGTTGTCCTAAAACACCATTTTCCCCAAGGGAAAAAAATAGTTGCTAGCGCGAATCAAAATACTGGGGCTTCCTCTGGGGGAAGCGAGGAAGGGGAAAAGACATCAAACATATACATGATGAGTGATCATGTAGATATTTCTACGATATCTAGTGACTATGGCAAAGCTGAGTCTTTGAAATCCAATGGTGCTCCTGATAGTATTGAGCCACTTCATATTACTAGGCCTACTGTTGAGCCTATACCTCGAATGCCAAAAGGATCTTCAAAATGTTCGACGATCAATCCTAATGCCAAGGCTGCCCAGAACTACTCGATTGTAGAATATCTGGCTCAAAGTCCTTGTGCCATGTCTGCATTAGAGGTGCTCCAGTCTTGTCTGGTTCAGCGGAGTGATTTTCTCACTGCTATTGGAGCTTTCGATCCAAAGATTTCTCTTATGATCACATTTGACATGTTGAATTTTAAAAAGAGACTTCCTCATCATATGACTTTTCATATCAGGTCGACTTATCAAAAATTCAATATCTTTCAAACAGTCATTGATGAGGGTACTTCCACGTGTGTTATGTCTCTCGCATGCTGGAAGGGTATTGGATCTCCCACAGCTGTTCCTTTAGCCACTCTTCTGACTGCATTTGATGGCCATTCTCACAGACCGCATGGTATTGTTCCAGCTTTACCCATCGGTGTTGGGGGTAAGACTGTTAATATTGAAGTTGAGATAGTTGATGCAAGCTTAGAATATAACCTTATGTTGGGGTGGAACTGGATCTATGAGATGGATGCCATCGCATCCTCATTATTTAGCATCGTTTGTTTCCCTCACAAAAGGAGAATTGTCACAGTTGACCAACTATATTATTCTCCTATATATCCGAATGCATCCTCTGACTCAACCATTCCTTTAGTGAAGGATACCAGGCCACCTATTGAGAATATGGGGGCTGGAATGTACACTTCCTTGATGGGTACTTTTGATCTTCCGCCTCCTTCAGTTCATATCAATGCAATTTCATCCTCCAGGGCTCCTATTCAAAGAGATTTCTTCAGAACTCATTATTTTTCAGACCCTTGGACCTTACCTTCTCCTACCTCCACATTAGCAGAATATCAAGTGGGTGGAATGGCATTCCCTATGTCTGTAGCTGAGATTGCTTATAGCTCTATTGTTGACTCTGCAGATTCCATTCCAGCTTCTCTTTCACTGGATGAATTGGATTTAGATGTGGCTTCGGCTTGGACTCTCAGTTCATCTTCAGCTCAAGATTGTCTTTATACCACTCTTCCATCTGAAGAGGCAATCCTTGAAGAAATTACTGGTGTAGAGAAACCGTGGGATGATTTTCATCATAAGTCTTACTTCCTACCAGATTTGAACAAAGTTGAATCAAGTTTTCCTAGCCCTTAGTCTTCTGGTCCTGTTCACCCAGTCCTGAACCCTTTAGCACCAGCACGGGTTTTTACTGAAGGGAACATGGCAGTGATTTCTCCTACTATCCCGGTGAACATATCCAGAGATCCTAACATTATAGAGAATGTCTTCATCGGAGCTGAATGTTCCCCTGAAGAGATTCAAATTTACACCGATCTCTTCCAAGAGTATAGAGATGTGTTTTCCTGGTCTTATGAGGAAATGCCTGGTATAGATCCATCTATTTTCCAGCATGAGATCAAGGTATACAAAAATGATAAACCTATTAGGCAAACGCTTCGTCCAGTCAACCCTAGGAAGGCCGCAACTATCAAAGATGAGGTGGAGAAGTTGCTAAAGGCAGGGTTCATTTACCCAGTTCCTTTGACTGAGTGGGTTTCAAATCGAGTTCCCATGGACAAGAAACAAGGAACAATTCGAGTTTGAATTGAATTCCGAGACCTAAATAAAGCATGTCCTAAAGATAATTACCCCACACCATTTATATATCAGATTATTGATGAGTGTGCGGGGAATGCGATTTTCTTCTTCATGGACAGTTTTTCTAGATATAATCAAATTACTATCTGTTCTGAAGATCAGCATAAGACTACATTTATTTTTCCATGGGGTACCTTTGCTTACAAGAAAATTCCTTTTGGCCTAAAAAATGCTGGAGCTACTTTTCAGTGGGCCATGTCTTACACCTTCTGATCCAGGGTAAAATCTTGATACCCTTAACCAAGACCTTTTACTTTGGATGATAATTAGAATTGCATTTTAATTAAGACGTTAAAGAACATAAATGAATAAGTGTATGTTGTAAATAAGAGGAACATAATATGACAAGGTCAACAATCATAAGAACATGTCGTTTGATGACGGAGTTCGTCTAGGAGAGACTACATCTCCAGGCCTCGTGTCAAGATGGTGTAGGCCGCTACATTATGTGTTGTAAGAAGAAGATGTACATGGATGTGTTTCCCTATGACATACAAGGAAAAATTTCCCTCACGCAGGAGTGGCTTGACTTCTTTAAGAGATGTTCCACTACGAAACTCTCATACATAAATAAAGACTCCTATCAGTATGACCATAGCTCACATGAAATAAATAAGAGTATCCCGCCAATCCCGGCAAACAAGGGATCTCAAAAATACACATATGAAAATGAGCATCCTGCCAATGTGGTCTAAAAGGGATTTCATACATGACACAAATCCATAGTTGAAAGAACATCAATAACAACACAAGGCAAGATCCCACGACTCATGTATCAACCGGGATCTGTTGGCGAGAAGTCAGGTCTCGCGGACAAGACCCAGGTTCAAGAGTTGTGGCCAACAAATGGGTCCGATGTAGTCTAGGAACACGCTGGCATTTTCACCCTGCTCTGGAGAGCAGTGCGTCTCACCCGAGGCATGCCGCAACCACATGCAGAAGGGGATGAGATCAATGGCAAGGAACAAACCCGCAACTAATGAAGGACAGTGCATCCATTACATATACAGAGTTATATACGCAAGATCACTTAATAAGCATTCAGACATTTGCAAATAAAATTTTAAACCAGAATAAACACATTACAAGCACATGAACATCTTATTGAGACAACAACCTTCCATTGTATTAATCTCTTGGCAAAACACATGATTACATGGCATTCCCACTGATAGCTTACAAATCTGATACAGATGGATTTCGGAACAGAAAGGTAGAATAGAGAAGATAAGGAGCCATAGGAGGGACATGCATGATTCCTCCGTAGCTGCTCTGTGCGTCTTTCCCTGTCTCGAGCCTCGCAACCTCTTCAGCATCCTCTTTGTTTCCGCTGGGTGACTGTAATTTATTCACCCGCTCTTGCGACTATCAGTTCTTCTGTGTCTTTACTTCAGCTTCTCCCGGCTTCTCTCCTGTTATCTGCGTGTTCCACTTTCTGTCTTCTGCTGTGTGTTTCCTTCATCTGCACTTGTACCTGTTCTATCTCCAGCTATCGCATGCTTCCGCGCCACCTTGATAGCTCCGCGACTCCTAGTAGTTGCGGCGCGGTCGCGGTTGCCATGTGTATTCATACCGCAACTCAAAAAGGGGTCAAAATTCAAAATGTCTTAGCCAAGATTTCAAAACTAAACAAAAACAAGGGCCCCAACAGGCCCCGACCACAATTCCTTGACTTGTCCCCGAGTCAATCACAAATAATAGTCTCCACTTCCATTGCCCCGTTGGCTCCCGTGCTCTGTTCTGCTCTGCCTTCACCCTGCGCCCTTTCCTGCTGTGCTCCGCCAAGCGGTTGTTCAAACAAGGGCCCCAACTCTGGGACCCTGCAGAGCGCTGCATCTCTAAGCCCGGTGAAGTCCGCCACCGCTTGCTTCCATTCCTGCATAAGCAAGTCGGCTTCTTCAGAGATCCGGGTGGCGGTGGCCTCGTCTATAGTCGTCGGGACAGCCCCGAACAACGTGGCAAGCTGGGCCTCGGCCTTGGCATCCAGCTGTTGTATGGATTCGGCATGGGCTCGGATGGGCGGACGAATTTCCCGAATGACTTGTTTGGCCGCTGCCGAGTCGGCCTCAGTCTGTTGCATTTGAATTTCAAGCTCGTCCGCCTGGGCATAGAGCTGATCTAACCGTGCTGGGTCCGCGGTCTCCTGTATTTCACGGGAAATTTGTTGCAGCTGGGCAGAGATAGGCTGCGTCTTGACAATGAGAGCTAGTGAGCACTCCTGCAGACTTCGTAGAAGGGCATGAGCCTCGCCCGCAGTGGAATGGAGAGTCGCCTGCATACTAACTGCCTGAGTCTGCTTGGCAGTCACCTGTTCTGAGTGGACAATCTGTGGGTCCGAAAGGGTAGGTCGTGCGGCTAACACCGCTTGGAGTTCCTGGTTCTCTCTACATAGATCAGTGAAAACAGTCCTGAGGTGGTGAGCCTGGATTGCTAAACTGTCCTCCGCTATATTGGCAGGAAGTGGGGCATAATGAGCCCTTGCAGCGGGCCATAAGTCGGAGAACACCTGAGCAGCAATGGTGACCTGGTCCTGTAGGTAGGTCTTCTCCCTAGTCAGCTGATTGCACTGTTCAGTAAGCGCTGTGATCTGGTTATGCTGCTCGGTACACCGCTTCTCCAGCTCTGTGTGAATCTGTTCGGCCTTTAGGGCCGCCCGCTGAATGAGTAGGTACAGCTGTGCTGTACTCCATGGTTCTGCATTGGTCGTGCTGGGTGCGCCCTGCTCCGGCACCCGCTCCTGCGAAGGTTGGCCACTGGCCACTGATCGGTTTGAGGTCTCAAGAGGATGGACCGGCGTCTGCTGCTGCATCGAGGTGGCCATATCGGATTCCAGCCGGTCTTGCTGTGTGGTCTGGTCTGGGGGAGGGTCAGCCGAATCAACCCCAACATTTTCCAGCCGGGTAGATATAGTAGAGGCAGGATCCTGGCGTGTGGCCACGGGGTCAACCGGCGGTACCACGGTTGCAGTACTGGAGGTGACTTCCACCCCGTGGTCACCTCCGAAAAGTTCCCGGATGAGAGGATCTGATACAGTGGCCGACGAGTTGGATGGATTGGAGGAGGTGGCAGGTGGACGGCCGGTGGAGGGAGCGGTGGATGGGGTGAAAGAGGTATGGGGGAGACGAATGTTGAGGAACTTTGACGGATCGATTAGGGGTTCCTCCGGAATCAACGTTCCTGGGAGTGGAGTGGATGGTGGATCATCGTCAGTAAGATCCACCACTGGATCGGTGACAACAATGCGGGCCCTCTTGGATGGAGGGGGGTCTGATGAATCGGGTTCTGGGCCCGTTTCGCCCATCAGTGTGATGATAGGGGTGGCAGAGGTGAATAGGTTAGTGGGGATGGGAGAAATGAGAGGGGCGGTATTGGAGGGAGCACGAGACCGACCGATCTGAAATTTAGCAAAGGAGGGAAATAAAGGGGCACCACTTGAAGAAACTTGGGTTACCATGTTAAGTCGTCGTACCTGGGCATTGAGGTGTTGTACGATGGGGACCAGCGATTCGGGCAGGTCCTGTGCGGTCTCAGCTGCATCCTGTGGAGGTTCCGCCGCAACTTGTGAGGACCCCGCTGCGTCGGTCGCGGCAGGCCGCTGTGCCGGCAGCATCCGCTCAAAGTTATATCGGGTGATCCCGTCGCGGATGTGCTTGGTGACCCCCGGCCACGCAGAGATCTCGTGGTGGAAAGTGTCATCATTCAACTGGAATCTGAGGGGTGCCATGTGGAAGGTGGTGTCCGACACGCAAGTTGGCCGGAGGTAAGTGTGCCTGTGGTTGACCCCAAACCACACCTGCTCACTATACTCATCCAACAGGTGCCTGGGCACCCGTTGCTGGTTAGTCACCACCTCTGTCATCAACCCGTACCATGCCCGAAACGCTTCCGCATTCACCTGTTTGGTGCTGGGGTCCGAGGACACCTGCCAGGGGATGTATTTCATCGCGAGAGGCTGGCTCGCGGTCGTCTCCGCCGGCATCCGGACGGGAGGAAGGTGCCATTTCCACATGGCGAAAGCTAAAATCAAGTAACCGTAAATGAAACTGGTGGTACGCTTGTAGTTCTCTTCGCAGACCGCGAAGATTTCTTTCAGCACAAAAGATCACCAATTCAACCTGGCGCCCTGGATGCAGTGCTCCGCAATGGAGATTGTATCCAGGGTGCACTCTCCCTTCGTATAGTGCCGCATCGTCTTGCTAGCGATAAGGTAGCAAGCGAACCGAATTTTTGGTTTATTGATCAAATCAATTTTGGCACCTTTGCCCCCCCGGCGAGTGCCATACTTGGTGTACAGGTCTGAGTCACCCGACTTTCGGGCACGCTTGGAGGATGTCTAGCCGGTAGTGGAGACATCCGCGCCATTCTGAGATAGCCCTGTAAGCCGATGAATGTCTTCGGCATGAATTGGAATTTCCTCATTAAGCCACAGGGACCCGTTCTGTATCCGACTGAGGAGGAACCGGGTGCATTGCAGGGCCGGTCCCGTAGTTCCGAAAACCGGAAGAGTCCTCAAATTCATCAAGGACGACTGTTGTAGGCCCCTGAATTCTGGTCGCATCCGGCTGTTGGAGCTGCTGCCTGGCGTGTAATGATGCTCCATGTAGGTCTGCCAATGGAGGTGGGGGAATTCAGCTGGGTCAGATAGGTTGGCGTCCATACATGCTGCATTGTCCTACTTGCCAACGAGCGACTCTACATGGTGGATTCGACTGTCCAACACTGGTTCAGGGACGGATAGGAGGGCCCTCGACATCTTGGCGCGGCGCTGGTAAAATTGGAGGATTCTTCTGGAGTTTCCTTCTGGGTGCGGTGCGCTTTCAGGCTGCAACTGCTCTGGAGTCGCTGCAATTTGCAAATTGAACTGGTCCGTCATTCTCGAGCGAGTGGTCTCCATGCAAGTTATGGCATTCCATTGCACGAGCGGAGTTAATGAGACTCCATAACGACAATTAATTCTTGCTATCCTTCGAGCCTGCGATAATCGTGCGATCAATCGCATGCCTGTATGTAATCTGAAAATTGCTGACGGCGTCATGGGAAGATGGGCGGACGCGATGGCTGAGGGAACTGCAGGTGATGGCAAATGATTACGGTATGATTACTGTCTACTTATGGTAATTTATGACGCAAATCTGAGCGATCCTACGGACTGACAAAAGGACTGACGGAAATTACCTGGACTGACACTGGCACGGGGATGGATCCTACACGGACGACACGCTGGACTGGCGCTGTGACACGCTGGACTGGTCCGCCCCGACCACAGTCGGTTGCGGTGAGGTACCCGCAACTGACCAGTTATTTGACAGACTGCCTATGAATGGAAAAGACTTCCTATGCTCATCTCGGTTGCGGGAGAGTTATTCGACTAAGCTACTCTACGGGTTCTCTCGGTTGTGAGAGTTATTGATGAAAAGTGAAAGGTACCTACTCCTGGTAGGGTTTCAGGCGTGCGCCATTCACCCACCCAGGGAGAACTATATCGTCCAGCTGTGCCAACCGAACGGCTCCTGAGTCGCGGACCTCGATGACAAAGTAGGGTCCCAACCAGTGCATCTGGAGCTTGCCTGGAAACTTCTGGAACCGGCTATCATATAAGAGAACTTTGCCACCAACTTGGAAGGCTTTGGTTTTGATGTGTCGGTCGTGCCACGCTTTCTGCCTGGCCATCTGAACCTTCTGGTGGAATTCCGCCAGGAATCGGACCTCATCTAGCTCCTGCAGCTCCTGGAGGCGTTCCTGAAGTGACTCCTCTTCTGAGAAGTGAAGAGACGTTGCAATCAGAAGACTGGGTACCATGAACTTAGCGGGAATCACAGCTTCCCGGCCATGCACCAACTGGAATGGTGTCTGGTTGGTTAAACGTTTCATCGTGGTCCGGTAGGCCCACAACGCCGCCGGGAGACGCTCGTCCCAATCGTCGCGCTGAGCATTGCAAATTTTAGTCAAGCCCTTTTCGAGAATCTTGTTGAATGCTTCCACAGTACCATTGGCCTGCGGGTGGTATGGGCTGCTTTTATGATGCTAAATCATAAATGTGTCCAGTAGTGACTTGACCGTGGCATTAATGAAATGCGTACCCTGATCGCTGGTCAAGCTCCGTGGGCAGCCAAAGCGGCTGATGATGTGTTCAAAAATGAACCGGGCAACGGTCTCTGCCGAGCAGTCGCGTACCGCTGCTGCCTCAGCCCACCGGGTGAGGTAATCCGTGGCGGTAATGATGTACCGGGCCTTGGAATTTCGAGTGATTGGTGCGATGGGACCTACGAAATCAACAACCCACTTTTCAAACGGCCGCAACACATGCACTGGGTGTAGCGGAAGCTCGTCCCGGTGCGAAGGCCTTCCCGTCCGCTGGCAAACATCGCAACGCTTCACATAGGCCTTACAGTCAGCATGTACCGTCGGCCACCACAGGCCAGCTTGGAGCACCTTCCTTGCGGTGGGTTTTGCACCCACATGCCCTCCCGCAACACCACTGTGACATTCCCACATCACTGCTTCCCGTTCGTGGTCAAGAACACACCTGCGCAACACCTCATCAAGGCCCAGTTTGTACAGCTGCCCCGCGATCAATTGGTAGTCGGCCGCCCGGACAACCAGGTGGCGTTTCTGAAGCGGGGTGTAATCCTGAGAGCACTGTCCGTGGTCAGATAAGTGGCAATGTCAGCTAGGTAGTTTGGTACTACTTCGACCCAGAAGAGGTCGGCATCCGGCAGCTGATCGTCCAACGATCCTTCATTCTCTCCCGTCTCCAACCTGGATAAATGATCGGGATCAAAATTCAACCTGCCAGGCTTGAAAATCACCTCAAACGTGAATTCCTGGAAAAGTAGTAGCCAACGACAGATTCTTCCTTCCAACACAGGCTTATTGACCAGATACTTCAATGTAGAATGGTCTGTGAAGAATGTGAATTTGCCGCCCAAAAGATAGTGGCGGAACTTCTGGAGGGAGTACACCATCGCCAACACCTCCCGCTCGGTCATGGTGTAATTCTTCTCTGCATTCGATAACCGACGGCTGGCGAAGTATACAGGGTGGTCAATTGTCGTCTCCCCGGGTTGCGCCAATACAGCTCCAAGTGCAATACCGGACGCATCAATATGCACATGGAACTGCTTTTACCAGTCAGGATGCACAAGTATGGGTGCCGTCGCCAACTTATCCTTCAAGGTGTCAAGTGCCTTCCTACACTCCGCCGTCCACTGAAACACTTCTGACTTCCGCAACAGTTTCTCCAAAGGGGCCGTAACTTTTGCATAGTTGCGAATAAACCATCTGTAGTATCCTGTGTGCCCAAGCAGTGCTCGCAACTGCTTCACAGTCTCGGGGGCCTCCATGTGGATGATGACCGTGACCTTGGCGGGATCAACGCAGACCCCTTGCTTGCACACCACGTGGCCCAAGAGTGTGCCGAATGGAACTGCAAAAATACATTTCTTCAAGTTCAAGGAAATCTATAGCTAACGACACCGGTCAAACATAACACGCAACAGGGAGGCGTGATTCTTCAACAGGCTATAGACGGTCCAGTCGTCCATGTAGACCTCCAGGAACTTGTGAATGTACTCCCGGAAAGCAGCAATGACAATCCGGGAAAACACAGCCGGTGCGTTCTTCAGACCAAACGGCATAACGTGGTATGCGAATGATCCCCACTTAGTGGTGAATGTCGTCTTTGCTTTGTATTCCTCGGCAATGCGCACCTGATGGTAACCCGAAAACCCATCAATGAATGAATAAGCTTCGTTTCCCGCAACGTGATCTAGGACTTCATCGCTGAAAGGAGTGGGAAACGGGTCGTGGATGCAGGCATTGTTCAGGCTCCGGTAGTCTACACAGACACGGATCTCCGCTTTGTCCTTCTTGTTCTGGATGACAATGGGACTCACCCACTCGGCTTCTTCTACTGGAAAGATGAGACCTGCAGCCAACATCTTGTCAATCTCCATCTTGACCTTCTCTTTGATACGTGGGTTCAACCGGTAGGGTAGGTGCTTCACCGGCCTGGCCCCCGGTTTCAACGCGATGCGCATTTCGCCCAGATCCCCCTTGATCCCCTTCAGGTCCGCAACCGAAGACGGGAACAAATCTTCGTATTCCCGGAGGAGGCTGAAAAATTTCTTTTGTTGTCTCCTCGTCCCAGTAATCTCCCACCGTTGCGAGCTTGGGTCTCTCGTCTGTGCCAATGTTTAGCTTCTTTGTCTTTAGGGGCTGTAAATGGACTCCTTCAGTCGTCGGCTCTTCACTGATGCTCCGCTCGCCTTCCCTTTCGTCAAAATAGAGATGCCTGAGGTCCTCCAGACTATCGTCATCCGGATCGCCGTCAATCCGGCGGCAAACCAACTCGTGCCTGACCTCAGGTCGTGACACCACCGGGCCCCCATAAGGCTCGAGATGGCGGAAAAACAAGACCTCCTTGACTGCCTGTAGGGCCTGAGACTCCTGTGCCATCTCCCCTTCGAACAAGAAGCACCGCACGAACTTGTCCGCGACGGCCTGCCAAGAGCAAGTGCCCCATTTTCACTCTTCCTCTAGGTACCAGGCCTGGGGAATTGTACCCAGGGAGTGGATAAACCTGTGGACCCACAGCTCCTTAGGGTACCGGCTGCTACACCACTGTTCCTCGCAGGCCCGCAAATGGTGTCGCGGGTCAGAAGTTCCATGATACTTAAGCGTACTGCAGGGTCCTTCATCCTCTTTGAAGCGTGCCCGCAGAGCATCCGCCATGCATTCCCATCGCAACAGAGTGTTGCGGTGATTTTTCCACCACCGTGCCGACGTTGACTGCAAGGCCACATCCAAAAGTGGTATCCGGCTTTCAGCTGGGACCAGGTCTTCCACCTTGGCAATAAAAGTATTGACTGCTTGCATGTTCGACAATGTGGGATATCTGCGGATCTCAGTCCCTACCCACCGGACTTGGGCAATGGAAGCACATCTCCGCGTGGTGGTATCATACCCCCCTTACTGCCAGTCTTCCCAAGCAAGTTCAGATCCGAGCTTCGAGCTCTGCACACTCCGCCAACTGACAGAGCCAGTCGCGGTCGGGTTCATATAGTCATCCCGCTGTCCTGCGGTCATCTGATAAAGGTGGTCCATCATCTGAGCATCCTCCCGATTATCCACTGTTTCCATATATCGCGGGCCCTGATACGGGTCGAGGGGCTGGGTGACCCACACCTCCCCATCCTCAAATATCATCAGTTCCTTCTTAAGATCGATGATAGTGTAATTCTCAAAAGCCCAATCAATGCCGAGTAAGGCAGGATACGGATCCTTGTCGCCCATGATATCAATAACCTCAAAATCGGTGTATGTCTTCACCCCCGCAACGTCGACCTTGACACCCTTGAGCTGGCCGATTGGCAAAATGCAATACTGGTTCGCCATCCTGAGTTGGATTGGTGAGTAGGCTAGCCGTGGCTTTCCAAGAGCCTCCCATGTCTTTCGTGGCAGTGTGTTGACGTCGGACCCCAAGTCCAACATGGTGTCGCTGATTTGGAACCCTGCGACCTGCGTGTTAAGCCGGAATTCTTTGCCTGTTCGTTGCTTGTTCCACTTGACACGCTGCACGTATTGAGGGCCAGCGTCCGCTGGATCTCTAAGTTCTGTGCGCCCCTGCAGTGCTCCGTCCAAAGCATGCTTGAGCTGCTGCCGCAGCGTAGCGTTATCAACAATCCTGAGGAATAGCCGGAGCCAATCCTCGACCACAGTACCTGCGATGTTCTGCGCACCAGATTCCGGCAGCATGGGCTCCTCCAAACCTCCCTCGTTCTGCAACTGGGCGAACGCCTCAACTGCCTCCTGGAAATACTTCTTCTGGACTTCGGGCCTGATCAACTTCTTCGGGGTTGCCGGCCAAACAACTCGTGCTGGCTCCTTCCTGTGGGCATCCTCTCCAGTCTTCTTTCCACCCCTCGTCACGATTGCGACATTCTGCAAGTCTGGGGCAGCGGTCCCTCGCGGCTCTGAGTTTATCAGATTTGCTCCCCTCTGCCTCGCCCGTTCTTCCCACTTCTTGATGAGCTCCGGACAGTCTTCTGTAGCATGGGTGTTGACCCGGCACTGGGAACACCAGGGTCGTCGCGGAAGAAGACATTCTCGAGCCACATGACCCTCCTGGTCACAGTTGTAACATTTTACCGGACCGCGTCCGCCTGTGCGGCCTCCCCGCATGCCTCCGCCTCTTCCCCTCGGAGCCTCGTTCACCCTGTAGGAGGGACGATCTAGTCGATCCGCAAGTGCGTCGAGCGCCCTGCACTGCTCAGTGTTGTGAGTCGTGGACACACAAAATTCACAGTATACATTATTCGAGACCATGGAGTACTTCTGTAATATCGGGCACATCCGAGGAGGATGCCCCATCATCCGGCAAATCTCGCAGTACTCTGTGGTGGAGGAACCCGGTTGCGGTGGGAACCCCGCGTAAGTCTATTGCAGCTGGTAGACTCCCTGCGGGTTCATCGCCGCGCCACCCCCTGGTGGTGGACCCCCCTGGATTGCTGCGACCGAGGGTCCTGCTCCTGCACCGCGCAACCGAGGACACTCGGTTGCTACGTGGCCCTCGACTAGGCAATGAGTACACCAAACATTCGGTCGCGCTGGTCTCATTGGCTGAAGCTCCTTGAAATTTTCAGTCAATCTGGCGATCTGGTGTTGCAACCCTATCAAAGAAGGATCTTGCGGGGCTGCCCCCCCCCCCCCCCCGATATTCCTGGGGGTAGCCCGCCATGGCTTCAATCTTCATGGCCTGCTCCAAAGCGTCCTGCAGGTTATCAATCTTCTGCTGAGTGAGGGGGGTTCGTGTCAAGGGGAGCAGAGCCTTGATGAACCAGTCCCTCTGGTGGTTTGGATCGATCGGGTAGCTAAGTTTCCCAATCGCGTCCTTGAATCACCGCATCAACTCCCACGCGGTCTCACCTTCCTTCTACTTAATTTCCCATAGCTCTGACAGGCCCTGCTGGTCTGTCTGGGGAAGCTTGAATTCGCGGACAAAATCTCGCTTCACGTCCGCAATTACGGGGTTAGGATGAGCCTCGGACCACTTGATAAACCATCGCAGAGCCCTCTCTCTGAGCGTGGTTTGGAATTCTATTAACTTCCCTGCATCTGGCGTCTGGCGAGCCCTCCAGATGGCTTCGCACAGGTACCAGTGTTGTTCTACATCATTGTTGCCCCGGCCAGAGAACTCTGGATATCGGGTGAAAGATCCAGCCATGTGTACTTGCAGAGAATTGACCAGGATAAAGCCTCTAGGTCCTGGTTGTGTAACGGTCCCACTAGGAAAGATACCACTACTAGTAACGCTGTTGTTACCGGACGTTATTGACACTGATGAACTATTGTATGACCGACTCAATGCTTGTAACTGAATAAAAATATTACTTAAAGGTTGATACAGTGCCAGGGGAAGGTCGGGATCCTGGCCATGCAGAAGGTGAGAAGTAGGGCTACCTGGAGGGGTGGGTGCCGTCTGATCTTGAAACATCTGCTGCATCACGCCGTGCCATTCATCATCAGAACTCTCTTCGGGCTGCATATTTCCGTTATCTTCGCTAGTCACAATCTCTCTTCCTCGCGTCGCTGGGCTCCCATGCACCCACTGCACTTCCACTGCTGTCCCGTTTTCTTCCCGGGTATCCAAACCCATAGTTCCTGTCCTCTGAGGCGCCTCCTTCTGATTTTTCCTCTCGATCTCTCTTCTCTTCAAATCTCGCATTACCCTTCTTCGCCACCTATCGGCGATCTGTGCCCGCCGATGCGCACGTCGCTCCCGCAAACTTGCATGCGGCCTCAACATCCATTCCCTACCCCCACTTTCACATTCTACACAGCATCGATCCCCTCAACCCTTCCCCCAGTATGGGAGGCTTACGCTTCCATACTTGTTTTGCGGAATTCAATCAACCCTTCGTCCACCATCAGAGCTTTGATCCACAGCGGAATCTCCTTCAACAGCTTCCCTCATAGCCCTGAGTGGAAATCAGCCTTAGCTTTCGAGAAGGATTGGTAGCACTCAGCAGAAAACTCCACAGTGTATCCTTCCAACGTGGTCCTTACCCAAAAATCCACTGCGCGGGTTAGTTCAGTGTCTACCCGATGCAGTGCCACCAGGTCTTCGTGCGCCCACCTGCGGTTTATCTTCCGCAAGCCTTCTTGGGGCACCGTCGCTCGTAACCTCCGCAACCAATTGTAAAGGTCCGTAGGGAACCTTCCCCAGAAAATTTCGTACGTATCACTGGCTGAGTCAGAGAAAAGAACAAGCTCCTTGATCGCCGCCTCCTTTTTCTTGGTCAGCTCTGCTTGCTGAGCAATGAACTGGTCAAGATGATCATCCCACCATCGTCGTATCGCTCCTTCAAAAATCCTCGATACCATGATCTAGATCCCCTCAGAACATGCAGGTCCCGGCAACAGAACCATTTGTTGGCGAGAAGTCAGGTCTCGTGGACAAGACCCAGGTTCAAGAGTTGTGGCCAACAAAGGGGTCCGGTGTAGTCTAGGAACACGCCGGCATTTTCACCCTGCTCTGGAGAGCAGTGCGTCTCACCCGAGGCGTGCTGCAACCACATGCAGAAGGGGATGAGATCAATGGCAAGGAAAAAACCCGCAACTAATGAAGGACAGTGCATCCATTACATATAAAGAGTTATATACGCAAGATCACTTAATAAGCATTCAGACATTTGCAAATAGAATTTTAAACCAGCATAAACACATTACAAGCACATGAACATCTTATTGAGACAACAACCTTCCATTGTATTAATCTCTTGGAAAAACACATGATTACATGGCATTCCCACTGATAGCTTACAAATCTGATACAAATGGATTTCGGAACAGAAAGGTAGAATAGAGAAGATAAGGAGCCATAGGAGGGACATGCATGATTCCTCCGTAGCTACTCTATGCATCTTTCCCTGTCTCGAGCCTCGCAACCTCTTTAGCATCCTCTTTGTTTCCGCTGGGTGACTGTTATTTATTCACCCGCTCTTGTGACTATCAGTTCTTCTGTGTCTTTACTTCAGCTTCTCCCGGCTTCTCTCATGTTATCTGCGTGTTCCACTTTCTGTCTTCTGCTGTGTGTTTCCTTCATCTGCACTTGTCCCTGTTCTATCTCCAGCTATCGCATGCTTCCGCGCCACCTTGATAGCTCCGCGACTCCTGGTAGTTGCAGCGCTGTCGCGGTTGCCATGTGTATTCATACCGCAACTCAAAAAGGGGTCAAAATTCAAAATGTCTTAGCCAAGATTTCAAAACTAAACAAAAACAAGGGCCCCAACAGGATCTGCAAGACATAATGCATCTCAAAGAGAAATAAATGAATAAGTACATGGAATCCACATCATATACCTCATTTTTCCATTTGCTGAAGGCTGAGCTGCTTTGCGTCTGAATCTAAAAACACCATCAATCTTGTGGCGTCGAAAAATGTGAAAACGACTGCTCACTTGTGGAAATCTGACACTTGCATAACCCACTTCCAAAAGTGGCTGAAAAATCAAAAACTCAGATGAAGAAAATAAGCACGCCATCAGACTCATGGCATCGAGTATTGTAAAAATGACATAAAATTTGTCCCATTTGGACAAAGTCAAAATTTTGCCCTCCTTAAAGTTGGCCTCAATCAAGGTTCCACCTGCCTTTTTTCTGGCTCATGGTTCCACATGACCTGCTATAAAAAAATATTAAACCTCGAATTCCGTGCAAGCTCCGCTCCACCATGGCCTGGGCGCACTAGTAAAAAGAGGAGTTTATATGCATTTTGTGGGTGGAACTACCAACAAAATCCATTGGTGTAGTTGGTAACAAATGGAATTGGTTGAGGAGGGGTCGGCGGGTCAAATCCTGCCCCTCCCAACATAGCACAAAATATTGTTTTAAAAACCCGTATTTAAAATTTTTAACTAGGTTCGTTTTTTTTGTTTGAATTGTAGAAATTTGAATAATTGATATATTATTCACTGAGATTCTCCTGATCACACACTATTTTAGCTTCATGCACAATACAGAATCTTTTCTACCATTGATCATTACATGCAGAAATAAAATCAATTGCATGCGCACATTAAAACCATAAAAATTCATACATATGAACACAGTACTTCATGGGAAAGATTAAAGCTGAAACCCCCAAATATCTGTATATTATATGTCATAGAGATCATGTAACAATCATTGTACAAAGCTCCTCACAAGCTCTCAGCACAACCTCAAATTGCTACACACTAATCAAGCTAGATCTAGCAAAACACATGCTCCAATCTCTACCACCTAATAGCCAGCCTCTATTGCGTAATCAATGTTGTAGAATGGCTCATTAAATAACTTGAACCACTTGGCTTGTACTGCGCAATCCTCATGGGATCCTCCAATCACTAGTTGTTGCAAATATGCAACTGTATAGTCACAACTGATAGTTAACCTGCTCTTTCACCTATCTCTGCACTGGTCTCCACTGAAACTATCCATGCACTGAAGTTAATTGATGTATTCTTTAGTTGATTAATGAGTTTATAATTAGTGAATTAATTAATAATTAATTCACACCACTCTCACTAGTGTATCAATCAGTTAGACTAGATACAACTAGCTCAACTATGTTTGGATTAGTTAAACTGAACACAACTCCATTAACTTCCTCAATCAACTCCACCAAACTCTCTCACATGAGTTCTAACTGAAGTATCCATGCAATAGCTCCACTTAACCCTTAGGAATAGCGTAATTCATTCTGTCAGCTCCTGTGCCACATCTGTGCACTTAACTGAAGTGCTCCAAGAGAATAAGATAATGTTTAGAGTCCAAATATTATTAAGAGCTAATAATATTCGACATATCTATTTTTAGGCTGGCAATCTAAAAATAGATTCTGCCCAATATGTCTAAAAATAGAAGTCCATCTATTTTTTCCAACTTGACCAACCATCCACAAATAGCATCCTGCAACTCATAGAACATGATCCATATGTCTAAAAATAGACATAGTCTAAAAATAGACTTTGCGCCAAAAATAGCCTATGGGCCCACTTAGTGAAGGCGACTTCTTTCCACTAAGCTCATCATCTTGTTGCAATCTCAACACTCCCTCTCAACAAGATAGGGATTATCTACCACCCCGATCCTGCCTCTGTGGTATTCGAATTTCCTGCCTCTGTGGTATTAGAATTTTCTCCTGGTGAGCACCTTCGTCAAGATATCAGCATCCTGATCCTCCGTAGGAATGTATGAAAGTAACATGATCTTCCGGTGCACACAATCTCTGATATGATGATACCGGATATCAATGTGTTTAGATCTATCATGAAATACCATATTAACTGAGAGTTTAATGCAACTCTGATTATCACAATAAATCACCGTGGGATCTAAGTGTGAACCGAACAACCCGACCAGGATCTTCCTCATCCATATGGCCTCACATGCAGCCAAACTCGCTGCCATATACTCGGCCTCTGCTGAAATGAGTGCCACGGATCTCTGCTTCCTACTGTGTACCAAGAAACTACTGTCGAACCGATACTGAAAATCCCTCCAGATGTGTTCTTTCTGTCTGTTGGGCTCCCTGCCCAATCTGTATCCGTGAAGCCACACAAATTCACCTCATCCGACTGTCTGTACCATAATCCGTATCCCGATGTGCCTCTAAGATATCTCAATACATGCTTCCCCGCCTTTCAAAAGAGCTTGGTATGCTTAGCCATAACTTGTGAAAGCTAGTTAACTGCATAGCATATGTCGGGTCGTGTATTGACCAAATACATAAGCGACCCCACCAACTGTCGATAAACAGTGGCATCCACTACCTCCGCTGAAGTAGCATCCTCCTTCCTCCAACCAACAGGAAGAGGAGTATCAACAGGCTTGCAGCCATTCATGTTGAACTTCTCCAGTATCCCCCGGGTATACTTACCCTGAGAAACAAACAGTCCACCACTGCGTTGCCAAATTTCCAATCCCAGGAAATAATGAAGGAGGCCCAAGTCCTTCATCTCAAACTCTTTTGCAAGATTAGCCTTGCATGAGAGTATCAACTGTTCATCACCGATTATTATCAAATCATCTACATAAAGTACAATGATTAGCAACTTACCCTCCACCACAATCTGGTATAGGTTCGGATCCACCTCACTCTTGGAGAATCCAAGTCTAGTAAAATAATTGTCGATCCGTGTGTACCAAGCACGAGGTGCTTGTTTCAACCCATACAACGCTCTTTTGAGCCTGCACACATGCGACTCGCTGCTAAATATCTCGAAACCTTCGGGCTGCTCTATGTACACCTCCTCCTCAATCACTCTGTTGAGGAACGGAGTCTTCACATCCATCTCATGAATGTGCCACCCCATCTGCACTGAGAGAGCTAGGATGCTCCGTATGGAAGAATACCTTGCGACAGGTGCAAAGGTTTCCTCATAGTAGATCCCCTCAATCTGTGAGAAGCCTCAGGCAACAAATCTTGCCTTGTACTACTCTACACTCCCGTCAGTTGCCTGCTTCACTTTGTAGATCCATCTCGAACCCACCACTGATTTCCCTTCTGGCCTTGGGACAATCTCCCATGCACTATTTCTGACAATCGAATCATACTCTTCCAGCATGGCATCTACCCATGTGGGATCCTCCACAGCTTCCTCGAAAGAGGATGGCTCTGTCATGATACATTGACTCATGAGAGCCATGTATCCAATGTACCGATCAGGTGACTGTCTCTGTCTGCGCTATGATGTAGGTGCTCCTACAATCCTCTGCATTTTGAGCCAGTCGCTCAGCTTCTATAGTGTGCTTCCACCCTCTGATGGTTGGCGCTGCATGAGTGGTCTCTTCCACTCCATGAACCTCATCTTGTGGCTGATCCACATCCTGAGACTCATCCTTAGGAACTAATAGCTCCTCATCTGCATGCAAGTGTGGCTCCCTCTCAAGCGAACACTTCATGGCTTTCTCCTCATGAAATTTGATACCCCGTCGCACAACAGTCTTGCGACTGTCTGGAAAATACACATGATAGTTGTGGGGTGTATAAGTGTACCCCAAAAATATCCCAACCTTTGGGGTCGGCTCCAGCTTCTTCCTGGCATCCTTCGTCACATGAATGTAAACAGGTGAACCAAAAATCCTCAAATGGGAAATATCAGGCTGCTTACCAGAAAACGCCTCCTCGGGTGTACTCATGCCAAGTATCTACGCCTTAGAAATAAGCCACTTCGAGGGGGAAACCTCCAATACATTACATGAATGAACAATTCTTGGATGATACTAATGAACAAAACCTCCTTCTATATATAGGAGTCCATGGGGCCACAATATAATCCTAGTGGGGCCACAATGTAATCCTAGCCGACCTAACAATAATAATGTGAGGGCACAATAATAACAATATGGGGGTTACAGGGGTACAATAATAACAATAAGGGGGGCTACACTAACCTAATAAGGGGCTACACTATTAATATAGGGACTTAACATGCCCCTCTCCTTCAAACAAGTGTTGTCCTCAACGCTTGATTATTTCTTGATGCTTCTGTATAAAATTATCATCCTCCCATGTGAAATATTCTACAGGAAAGTTCTTCCACTTGCTGAGATACTCTGAAATTGATTGTACTTGTCCAGTTCTTGTTTCTATGAATGCTTCATAACTTCTTTCGATGTGATGTTGATCTTCCTGTTGTTTCATTAGATTCTGCACCAAAGTTAGGTTATCCTTTGAGAGTTGGAGAACTTGTTGTTGATGCTCGATGTCATCTTCCACTAATTTATCATCCATATTAGCTATTATTTTATCCTTAAAACCATCCAAATTAGCCCCCATTTCTTCTTTTAAACCATCTATGTCAGCTTCGGTTGCTCTTCGTAAGATCGAAATTTGTTGCACCTGGTACCATAATTTTGATATCTCATACTGCAATTCTTCCAATTCATGCATCATAGTATAGATTTCTGAGGGCTTAATGGGTGTTGAATTATTTTTAGGAGGCATTTCAGAATGCAATACTGAAATATATGCTCAATAGGCCCTTGGAATCACTTCAAATTGATTTTTCAAACAAGATTTATGCAATTCGGGAAAAACAATACACCTTTTTTCTTGCTTTTGAGGAGCTAGATATTGAAATTGGATTATCTATGTGATTTCAGCACTTCAATATTTGAATTTCAGTACCAACGTAGCCCTCTAAATTATCTTTCGAATGCCACAGGTCTGACCTGATTTGGATTCTCCAAGACAAAGTTGTGTCTAATCTCCCACAATGACCTAATTTTGGACTGGTTCAGTAGATTGAACTTTTATGACTTTCCACGTGTCACTGTTTCATCCTTTGTCTCTGAAATTGATATCCAATAAACTGCAGTCCATGTACTTGTGACCAATTTTTACGGCACTCCAATCCGATGCCCAGAGAGAGATTTATTGAACTTTTCCCACGATCACCTCTTTGAGATGAAATTCAGGAGCCTGAAAAAGCACTACATTCCACAGATCATATCTCCACAAATGTTACGAACCAAGCTCTGAAATTTTTAGACCATCTGCCACAGGATTTCAGCTTCGCACCCTAAAAATTTCAGCTTTTGAAACTTCGTAGAAAAAACGTTATAGTGAAAATTCCACGATGACCTGTTTAGGAGCTTGAAAAAATACCTAACTTCCACAGATGATATCTCCGAAAATGTTGCGAACCAAGCTCTGAAATTTTTATACACTCTGCCTCAGGATTTCAGCTTCGCACCCTAAAAATTTCAGCTTCTGAAACATCGTAGAAAAAACGTTATAGCGAAAATGCCACGATGACCTGTTTAGGAGCTTGAAAAAATACCTAACTTCCACAGATGATATCTCCTCAAATATTGCGAACCAAGCTCTGAAATTTTTAGACAAGCTTCCTCAGGATTTCGGCTTCACACCCTAAACATTTCAGCTTCTGAGACTTCGTAGAAAAAAATTTATAGCGCAAATACCACGATGACCTGTTTGGAGCAGCGAAACCCTAGAATCCAAAGCTCTGATACCAAATGTTGTGTAACCAGCTCCAAAAAGAGAAGAAAAGAGATATCTACGCCTTATAAATAAGCCACTTCGAGGGGGCAACCTCCAATACATTACATGAATGAACAATTCTTGGATGATACTAATGAACAAAACCTCCTTCTATATATAGGAGTCCATGGGGCCACAATATAATCCTAGTGGGGCCACAATGTAATCCTAGCCAACCTAACAATAATAATGTAAGGGCACAATAATAACAATATGGGGGTTACAGGGGTACAATAATAACAATAAGGGGGGCTACACTAACATAATAAGGGGCTACACTATTAATATAGGGACTTAACAGAACACTTCATGGCTTTCTCCTCATGAAATTTGATACCCCGTCGCACAACAGTCTTGCGACTGTCTGGAAAATAAACATGATAGTTGTGGGGTGTATCAGTGTACCCCAAAAATATCCCAACCTCTGCGGTTGGCTCCAGCTTCTTCTTGGAATTGTTCGTCACATGAATGTAAACGGGTGAACCAAAAATCCTCAAATGGTAAATATCAGGCTTCTTACCAGAAAATGCCTCCTCGGGTGTACTCATGCCAAGTATCCTATGAGGACAATGGTTCTGCACATATACTGTAGTATTGCATGCCTCAGCCCACAAGTGTATGGGAAGGCCCTGATCATGCAACATCGCCCGTGCAGCACCCACGATCGTTTTGTTCTTCCGCTCAGCAACCCTGTTCTGCTGTGGGTTATGAGGTGCTATGAGCTCTCTTCGAATTCCTTCTGCGCTGCAAAAGTCCTTGAATTCGCCAGAGATGAATTCACCACCATTGTCGCTCCTAAGAGCCTTCACCTGCTTCCTCGATTCTTTCTCAACTAGTGCCTTGAACTCACGGAAATTTGAGTATGTTTCACTCTTCTTCTGCATGAAGAAGATCCAGCACTTCCGAGAAAAATCATCAACAAATATCACATAGTACCTATGCTTTGCTGTCGAAGCTACTGAGAAAGGTCCACACATGTCTGTGTGAATTCTCTCAAGGATCGTCGTGGCGCGACTATCCTTCTCATGAAAGGTGGCTTTCAAAAATTTTCCCAAGGTACATCCCTTGCACTGATCTGACTGCACAAGAGTACCCTTAGGAAGCCCAGTAGAAATCCGCTGCAATATCTTCAAAGCTCCATGGTGAAGTGTTGTGACCAGCAACAACCCCCCTTTTATTTAATATTAGTAATAATGCTAAATAAATGGGGACCCTTAGTTAAAAAATCCAAAAAATCAATTAGGATTTGTTTTCCTTTTCAAATAAAACTTTCTATCATAAACTTAGAGAAATCCCTTAGAAAAAACATTAAGAAACACTTAAGTTTATGATAGATTACAATAAAATTGTTCTTTAAACAAAATAGCGCATCTATCGCAAAATGGCATATATCTTTTATAAAACTGAAAATGTGATTTTGCGCTTTTGCGATAATGCGATCCCAAAAAACCTATACAATAAACATATTGGTCACAGATCGCATAGCGCAGAAAATAGAAATGTTAAATGAATACCTTTTGCGCTATTTATAATTTTGCGCTTTTGCGAGATTTGCGATGTGCGCTTTTGCGCTATTTCGCAATTTGCACTTTTGCGCTATTTTTAAAATTGCGATGGTTTCATTTTGTGATATTGCGACATTCCGATATTGCGACATTGCGCAGCAAATCGCAGATCGCAATGTCGCAGATTCATAAAAGCGCGTTGTTCAAAGACAATCTTCCCATATATCAAATCTGTTATGCGCTTTAATGATTGGATTAAATGATTGGATTGACAATTAATGGTAAATGAGATTTTGTTTTGATTGAAAGTCGTTTCACGATTAAAATAATATATTTCATCCACCTTCGCATTGAAAACAGTCTCATCACCTTTCTCATGCCATTACTCTCATTTAACTCGTAAAACGCAGGCACGAAGGAGCAAACGTCTATACAAAGCTTTCACTAAACACTATGGGTAAGAAGGAGAAGAGCTCGAATTCTGAAAACAGAGAAATGGCTTCACTATATGCAGACACCGCTTGCAATAAGGATGTCAGTATATCCACTTGGGAAGGAATGTATAATTTATTAGAAGAAGAAAATCCTGTAGTGATGAAAGTTGCGGCTACAGCAGGTTCTAGTAATACATCTGAAGCAACCCACAAAGAACTGGCTTGTTCATTTTTGCATAGGATAGCGGCAAGGCCAAGGATTCTCCCATATACGGACATGGTGAAATGGGTGCTGGACAGCACCGATATTTCAGACAGACAATTCAGAACTCCAGCTCAAGAGCTAATCGGGTCATTCACCACGGAAGATTTGAAGCTGACGTATCAGTTGCCAGAGCCTTAGGTGACATATAATAAGCAATTCATGGAAGATTTTTCCAGAAAACATGCGAATTTGTCAGAATGCACACAGGAGTGGACCAAAAGAGATGAACCATTGAAGAAAAACAAACACGGACGGACAGTACCAAAAAAGAAGGTTTTAGACGCTGTTCACAAAGTTCAATATCCAAGTGGGCAATTTGACACAGTTTCTACCACAAGATAGGGTATGTGAGTTTGCCAAATTATCCCCTATAGAGCTTTTAAGAAGTAACTGAAAAAGTTGTTGGAGATCAGGAGCTCTCAGGGAAACACAAAGCTCTTATTGAGATAAGTCGGGAGTTGAAGAGACTTGAAATAACTGTAAAACAAAATGAAGAAACAATGACCAAAATCAAGGCACTTAATGCTGAGCAAGAAAAATATGTGGAGCGTGTTCGGAAAAGAGAAAAATTACTGCGAAAGATCGAATCTATAAAGAAGAAACTACCTTGGCTGAAGTATTGTAAAAAAAGAAACAAAAGGAAAATGGAGAAAATAGCAAAGTAACATTGAGATAAAATTGCGAAATTAATAACGGAGCAAAAAGCTCCAATAGAGGAGAATGCACAAATCAGAAGGCAGCAGCAGAGGCGGCTACAACGACAAACACTCTTACGGATTGTGTAAATGATAATTTACACAAAGCTAATTTGATTTCAGAAACTGTTCCAGGATATCTCCCACAGGCTCATCAACTGCAAACAAAATGGAGGCAAAAGGCAGAAGAAAGAGTGAAATCAATCCAAGGGCTGACAAGACTAAATTGGGACTCTTACTGGTCGTACTTGGTGAAGCCACACAGTCAGCACAGTGCGCTTAATTGTATCATCAATTCTACAGAGAAGATTGCGCCTACACTTGCCGACTCTGTCTTTTCAGGACAGTTGAATTCTGAAGTCGGTCAACCACATCTTCTCAAAACTATGCTAGATGCTTGCAAGTTTAAAGATCAAGTTCATAGATAGTTAGATTTAGTTTTAATTTTACTGTATTTTAGCCTAGGAAAAGGACGGTCATTGAACCGAATCCTTAATTTTTGTAATAAACTATTTTTAGATTTAGCTAAGTAGTATTTAAACCCTTCTCGTGCACTTAGAGAGGGGTCCTGGATCTTAATATTTTTTGACTTGGAGATTACATTTCTGTACTCCACTATCTTATATATTTTTAAAAGGATCACATCTGGTGATTTTTATGCGGAATTATCTTTGAAGTGTTGCATTTCTGTACCTTGGAATTTGATTTTGCATCAGAGTTACTGGATTAGAGTATCAGATTTCATTTGAAAATCTTCAAGATGAATAAGGTATTTCTATCTGTTCACTGTTGATTTCTTTTGTCTTATGATATTCGCTTTAAAATTGCTATCATTTATATATATTTGGTTTTCACAACGTTTCTTTTTATATATCATTTCTGAGTATAATTGAAACGTTATTTTTCATAAGTATATATAGATGGTATACAATGATGAATGCAATACGCTAATACAACTCTGTTTAATTTCTTAAACAGAGTTATCTTTATTTGTTTCTGCACATTTCAATTTATATAATAATACATTTTTATGGTTATTGTTAAATTGGAACAATCTTAAGTTGTATTCACATATAATTACCCGGGTTAGTGTTAGAATTTCTTTATCAGTATTTAGTTTAAATTAAATAGTTTTATTTCAGTCAATTTAGTCCCATTTTCACCCATCTAAATCAACCCATCACCAACCCATTTAGTTATAAGGAAACTGGTCCTTTAAATCCAGTTGGAGCCACCATACCAAACGGAAAAGGAGCTGTCCTAAGGTCCCATCCTAGTTTTCCTCTAATGTTTAGTTAGATTTTCTAGGTTTCATAATACATAATCATCTAACTTCCATAAAGGTCCGCCATCATCCCGGCTCACCACTCCTTCTGCCTTGCCTGCCATTGTTGCGCAGCCATCTACCTGCAATTGATAAAGGTTCTTAACTCGAATCCCTATCCTCCGGGTCTCACCAGTTGCCTTACTGTGCAAGAAAGCCTTTCCCTCGCTAAAGACAACATCATATCCCTTGTCTTCTAACATCGCCACAGAGATAAGATTCTTCTTCAATCCTGGAACATGCATCACTTCCTTCAATACGAAGGGTTTACCAGACTCCCTCTCAAAGGAAATGGCATCACGCCGCACCATATCACTTCCAAGTCGCTTCATCTGATACAAATGCCCAAGATCTTTCATCTGATTAAGAATAATTCCCCGATCTCTCTCAAATTAAAGACCATCTACAAGAACTTCAAGAAACCACATCGAACCCATCACACTTGAGACCAAGCATGCGATCACTGGTAATCCAAATTTCTCAAATCGTATTAAGGTCTTCTCCACTTTCAATATCCAAAGAATTTCGCTTATTTTTCTTCTTCTGCGGACAATTTGTGGCATAATGTCTGTGTTGGTGACAGTGAAAGCACTTCACCTTGGACATGTCCTGCTTCTTGCCTTTCGCACCGGATTGAGAAGCTTTCTTGCTCTTCCCCTTCTTTTCTTTGGCAGCTAAAGCACAATTCTCTTCATTCTTATAGTTCCTTTATTTAAGATCTGTCCCTGCATTTATCTTTATTTTCAAGTACGTTGATCCGACCAAAGTCACTCCCATCTTGGCAGTTTCTCCCATCCATTGACAGAGTCTTCGTAGCTATGCCAACTCTTCAGAAGTCCAAGGAGAGCCAAGCTCACCAAGTCCTCATCATCAAAAATAACCCCCACACTTCCTAGCTCATCCCTGCATTGGATGAACTTCGTGAGGTACTTGGGCATACTGTCTCCTTTCTCCATTTTTATGTTTCTAAGTTTATCCTTGAGCGCCAACTTCCTCTGGTCGCTCTTGCTTTGAAATAAATATGTCAAAGCTTTCCACATCAAGAATGGAGAAGCCTTACCATGAAGGTTGGACACTATGTGATCCTTTACACCTTCCAACATAATTCTTCAACACTTTGTTGTCTTCTTTTTCCATGCGTCAAGTGCGGCAGCATCGCCAGAAGCAGGTTTGGGAATTTCTGCATCTATGAACTCCTTCAACCTGTTGTCATCTAACACTGCCTCCATCCTGTCCTTCCATGCAATATAATTCAAGCTTCCCTCAAGGGCATACTCCAATCGTAATCTGTTGAAATACATCTCAACTTCGACACCAAGAAAACACTGTTGCAAATTCGAATTCCACCAGCACAAAACTCAACCGCTTCAATGTTTTGCAATTACTCCAATGATCAATATCCCTCTGATACCATGTATAAATTTGAATAACTGATATATTATTCACTGAGATTCTCCTGATCACACACTATTTTAGATTCATGCACAATACAAAATCTCTTCTACCATTGATCATTACATGCAGAAATAAAATCAATTGCATGCGCACATTAAAACCATAAAAAATCACACATATGAACACAGTATTTCATGGGAAATCTTAAGTCGCATGCATACAACTATAGACATTTCACAGATCATGTAACAATAATTGTCTAAAGCTCTCACAAGCTCAAAGACAACCTCAAATTCCTACACACTAATCAAGCTAGATCTAGCAAAACACATGCTCAATCTCAACTATTTGATAGGCCACTTCTTATTGCGCAATCAATGTCGTAGGCCTTGTCGACAATACCCTTGAACCGCTGGCTTACATCACAAGTAATAGAGTTGGCCTCCTCCAATCACTGGTTGTTGCAAATATGCAACAGTATAGTCACAACTGATAGTTAACCTGCTCTTTCACCTATCTCTGCACTGGTCTCCACTGAAACTGTCCATGCACTGAAGTTAACTGATGTATTCTTTGGTTGATTAATGAGTTTATAATTAGTGAATTAATTAATAATTAATTCATACCACTCTTCACTAGTGTATTAATCAGTTAGACTAAATACAACTAGCTCAACTATGTTTAGATTAGTTAAACTGAACACAACTCCATTAACTCCTCAATCAACTCCACCAAACTCTCTCACATGAGTTCTAACTGAAGTATCCATGCAATAGCTCCACTTAACCCTCAGGAATAGCGTAATTCCTTCTGTCAACTCCTGTGCCACATCTTTTCACTTAACTGAAGTGCTCCAAGAGAATAAGATAATGTTTATAGTCCAAATATTATTAAGAGCTAATAATATTCGACATATCTATTTTTAGACTGGCAATCTAAAAATATATCATGCCCAATATGTCTAAAAATATAAGTCCATCTATTTTTCCAACTTGACCAACCATCCACAAATAGCATCCTGCAACTCACAGAATATGATCGACATGTCTAAAAATAGACTTTGTGCCAAAAATAGCCTGCGGGCCCACTTAGTGAAGGCGACTTCTTTCCACTAAGCTCATCATCTTGTTGCAATCTCAACATGAATTTGGGAGGGGTCGGCCCCACCTTGGGCAGCTCGCCCCATGATCTCCGCCACCACATATCTATGTGGCCATAAAAGGTGGGTTGGGTGGTGGTGGGGTTCACAACCCCCGCCCCCATTTAATGTTGTTGGCAAGTGCGGGTTGGGCGTGGTTTTATGAGCTGGTTATGTGTTAGGCCGCCCGTGAATCAGGCCGGCCCACGTGGCCGGGCAGGTTCAATTCTTGCCGACCCACTATTACATGGTGCCATGTATGGAATGGCCCACGAGGTTCATGGTTTGTGGGACCACATTTGTTGGTCGGGTGGCGGGATTGGTGGCCTCGCCACCTTTTTTAATATAAAATTGCTTTTATTAAAACAATATGAGCCTTTTGAAAAATTCGGTTTTGGATAGAAGGAGGCAAATTAACTGGGCGCCAATTTTTCCCGGAATCTAGCCTGAGTGTGCCAGAATTTGGTGGCCAGAAAAAGTCGAATTTGTGTCTTCCTTAAGGCTGCCCAGTCACCCAAGTCAAACCAAAACTTTGACCGCTCCTAACTCCATCATATAGACTCAGAATTGAGTGTCGTTTGCGCCACCACGATCAGGACGACGAGATCTACAACCTAAACTTGGTTTGAGAACAATCCGAACACTTTGATTTTTGAGCCCTCTGTGCTGAGCCACTTGTACTTGTACTTGTTTAATCCACCTGGATCACCTTCCACGACATCAAACATATTATCATGGCATATTTGGATGATTTAGCTGCTCGTTCTCGCAAGTGAATGGATCATGCTTCTCACCTCCATCAAGTTTTTGAATTATGTCGGCATTATAAAATCTGATTGAACCCGAACAAATGCGTTTTTGCTGTCACATCTGGTGATTTTTTGGGATTCATAGTTTCTAGGAAAGGGATTCGGGTAGATCCCTTCAAGGTTGATGCAATACTTCAGCTGCCTCCCCCATCTTCAATTTGTCAACTTCAAAGTCTACAAGGAAAAGCTAATTTTCGCAGAGCTTTATCGTAAATTACGTTGAAATTACAAAAGGATTTATGAGATTATTAAAGAAAGGAGTTCCATTTATTTGGGATGAATTTGCTCAACACTCATTCGATGCTTTGAAAAAAGCATTAACCTCTGCTCCTATATTGAGTCCACCCGATTATAGCAGGGATTTCCTCTTGTATCTTGCAGCAGTATAATCTACCATAGGTATGGTTCTGGTTCAGGAGGATGATGCTCTTTCTAAGCATGTTATATACTACCTCAGTCAAGGCTTGGTAGGACCTGAACTTCGGTATTCTCTGATAGAGAAGCTTGCCTTAGCAGCAGTGCATGTTGTTCAACGGCTCAAACATTACATTCTTCTACGCAAAACTTATGTTTTGGCAGCAATCAATCCATTTCAGTTTGTTCTCAGTAGGCGAGTGATTGGGGGAAAATACAATCGATGGATTGTGATTTTGTAGGAATTTGATCTTGAATTTATGTCTGCCAAGTCCAAGAAATCATTAGTTTTTGCAGAATTGATTTCTGAGTTGCCCTGTGGAGAAGATATTGTTTATGACAAATCATTTCTTGATGAACATATTTTTCTCATTTCTTCATAGGATCCTTGGTATGGAGATCTCACAGTTTATCTCCAGACTACGAATTTTCCCTCAACTTTTTCGAAAGATAAACGTCGAAAGTTGCGTCACTTAGCCAAAATTTATTTGATTATTGATGACACTTTGTATCACCGTGGGGTCGATTTGATCCTTAGGCGCTACTTAAATCTCGAAGAAGCTGAGGTTGTGCTGAATGATTGCAACAATGGAGCTTGTGGCGGTCATTTATCTGGGATTTCTACAACCCAAAATATCTTGCGTGCAGGATACTTCTGGCCTTTGATTTTCAAAGATTGTATGGAATCGGTCAAGAAGTGTCATCTGTGTCAGGTTTATATTCAAAAGATGCGCGCTCATCCAGCTCCGCTCTTTCTTGTCGTTACTGTCAGACCCTTTACAAAGTGGGGTATTTATTTTACTACTTGTAACCTGCCTTCAGCTAAAGGTCACAAGTATACTATCGTAGTTGTAGACTACTTCACAAAGTGGGTTGAAGCTATGCCTACTTTTGGGAATGATAGTGAGACAACAACTCTTTTCCTATTCAATCAAGTCATTTCTCACTTTGGTATTCCCAAAGAGATTGTCACTGATCACGGCAGCCACTTTCATAACAACATGAGGGCCTGAATTGGCTCTAAAATTGGGTTTCCAGCAGGAGCACTCGTCTCCTTATTATCCTTAAGCCAATGGGAAAGTCGAAGCCATGAAAAAATCCTTGAAGACAATTCTTCAACGAACAATTGATAAAGCCAGATCCAATTGGCATATTATGTTGTATCTTACACTTTGTGCATATCAGATGTCAATAAAAACTGCAACTGGTTTTACTCCGTTTCAACAGGTTTATGGGTTGGAATATATATTTCCGATTGAGTGTGAAATTCCCTCTCTTAAGCTAGTTTTTGAGCTTCTTCCAGACACTTCTAGTCTCAAAGAACACCTTCTTCATCTCAAACATCTTGATGAGCAGCATAGAGATGCAGCTACGATGAATAAGGCACATAAGAAATAGGTAAAAGTATAGTACGATAAGGTGATCAAACCTAGGGTATTCTCTGAAGGTGACCTTGTCTTGTTTTATGCCCAAGAGAAGGATGCCTTGGGGGCAGGGAAGTTTAAATCTATGTGGTATGGCCCCTTCATCGTTAAAAAGGTTCTGAAGAAAGGTGCTTATGCCTTGATTGATTTTGACGGGAATGAGTTGGCAGAGCCCAGAAATGGGCTCTATTTGAAAAAGTATTATGCCTAGGTTTCGACCTAGCATCTTGCTTTGTTGTATATATTTTTTGTTTTTGTACATATCTGAGTTTTTGATTTGGTGAGGTGATTTTGATGAATTTGATGTGCTTTAGCAGGTGTTATTGGATGTCATGAGTCATTTTGGTTTCACCGATGGTGCTGGTAGACATAACTGGAACTTAGCTTTCACGGCTTGGGTACTCCATTACCCATCCAGTCAGTTGTTAGTGTCAAGAGGTGTCTGCATTGGTCCTGCTTAGAACAATGTAGCAGAATACACTGCAGTGATTAATCTACTCTCGAAGGCAATATCCTTGGGTGTTGATTTGTTAGTAGTTTTCTTGGATTCACAGCTGGTGGTTTCGCAATTGAACAACACATATCGGGTCCAAGACCCACTTTTACATCGGTTGTTTTTGAGGGTATGTTTGTTACAAAGATCATTTCAATTTATAGCTTTCATTCATATTCCTCGAGCTGAAAATTGGATGGCAGACTTAATGGCTAATCAAGCAATTTATTGGAATATTCATCATTCAATACTTTAAACAATATATCAAATACATCATACATTTTTCATACATTTGAGTCATCACATCAAATAAATCGTTGTATATATATATAGTCAGAGTGTTCAAAAATATACAAAATATGGACCATCATGTCCTGCAAAATTAGGGCTTACACCCACGATCATGTTTATCATCAAAAAATATTATAGTCATCCGATCATATATGTATATCTACTCCTAAGGTCCCTGCCCAACATTCGTATTCCTATAGAACACAATAGCAGTCGCTACTCGGCGGAATAACCGCACCCAGTCTCATGGTACTCCGACTACCCCTCTCTAGATAGCCTCTGGTAGGTCCTCTATCACAGCCATAGGCACTTGGCGAGTCAAAATCTCCAAGTTCCTCTAGACGACATGGAGTGTTCTGCTAGGATCTTCTGCATCTACCTCACCTCTGCGGCGCTTATGCCTTGGGTATCCCTTAGGACTGACTGGTCCCACATCTGTATCATTATCATCATAATTTTGTAAGTCACTTTAGTCCAATCGAAAACATCTTTTGATTATCATATTTTGAAAAAATCATAAAATATCACATAATCAAAAATCAAAATTGCAATCTCACCGATTGCGCCCCATGCTGCACCGGGTGGCAGGACAAGATCTGGATCATCACGAAAGTCCATCCCAGCATAGGGATAATCTTCAACATGATGAATTTTTCCTCCCACCATTGGAATAATGTTGGGTATGTGTTATATTATTTCCACGACTAGCCCCACGCGCTGTACGTTGCGTCGGGCGCAGCAGGGGGGTCACAAGGGGGGAGGCAACCCCCACTGTTGGGGTCCGGGGTAGTGCCCCGACGAAAATTGTTTTGGTGTGCAGACCCACTCATAGGCAGACCCACCCATGGTTTGTGCATGATTTTGCACATGGTTTTGGGGTACGATGGTTTTCAGCGCCTGGTATTTTGTAGATCCGGTCAAGGGAACTACAGTTATGTTCTAATCTAGGGTTAATGGATTGGGGTTTATGTATGCTTCAGAATGTATATATATGTGTTGTAAAACTAAAAGGAATATAATGAAAAATCAAGCTGGTCATCCTGATTTGGGATCTAGGGGAAAAATATCTATGTTTATCTGTTTTATGTTTTATGCTCTTGCTATTGTTTATTTTCTGTTATAAGATTCATGTGTAGATAATTTCTATTCTGGGTTAAAACCTACATTTTGTATCAAAGCTGTTTTGGCTTTAAGGGGACAACTTTGCTGCTGCGGGTTTTTTGCTTGGGCCTGAGGTAGACCCTGTTCAGTGGGAGATCTGCGGGATCGATTATTGCGGTGAAAGAAGATGGCGAGCGGTGGAAAGATAGAGAACGAGAAATTTAATGGTCAGAGTTTTGAGTTGTGGAAGCTCAAGATGGAGGATCTGCTGGTGGATAAATATCAGTGGATCGCGGTAGATCCAGGTACTAAACCAACGGAAATGTCAGATGAAGACTGGAAGAAACTGGATTGGAAGGCTAAGAGCACAATACGGTTGTGAGTCTTAGCCTTGACACGTTGTTTATCTGGGAAGCTACGACGAAGAATTTGTGGGAAAAACTTGGGACTTTGTACCAATCTAAGTCTCTGGTGAATAAGTTGTTCCTACGGAAAAAGCTGTATAAATTGAGGATGAAGGATGGAGACTCGGTGACAGAGCATCTGAACGCCTTCAATACCGTGGTAAGTCAGCTGTCATCTGTTGATATTAAAATCTCAGATGAAGATAAGTGCATCAGTTTGTTGTGTTCTCTACTAGATTCGTGGGATATTCTGGTTATTGCAATAGGTAGCAATACAACTACCTTGAATTTTGATGACATTGTCTTAGCCTTGCTGTCGGAGGAAATGAGACGAAGAAATATGGAGGGCCAGAATGGAGATGACTTATCTGTACGAGGAAGGTCACAAAACAAAAACAAGAATAAGGTTTCAAGTGGGAGATCCAAATCTAGAGGGAGATCTAAATCTCCTGGAAAGTTTGTAAAGGTATGCTAGAAATGCGGAAAGGAAGGGCACTACAAAAAGGACTGAAGATCTAAAGCTCCTGAGAAAGGAAAGGGATCCGATGATGCTCCTTTTGCAGAGGCAAAAACCACCTCAGATGAAGGTGGGGATGTGTATTTGGCTTCTTCTTCAAATACACATGTAGATCATGAGTCATGGTTGATTCACTCAGGTGCATCCTTTCACTTCACTCCCCATAGGGAGTGGTTCTGCGAGTATGAGAAATATGATGGTGGTGATGTCTTCCTAGGGGATGATAGGAAGGCCAGAATCGTCGAACGTGGAAAGGTCAAGCTGAAGCTGCAAGGTGGAAGGATTAGAACACTTCCTGGTGTTCTGCATATTCCTGCATTGGCCAGAAATCTGATTTCTGTAAGCAAGATGGATGATGCAGGTGTAAAAACAGTGTTCGAGAAAGATGCCCGCAAGATGGTTCGGGGAGCACTGGTATTAATGCGGGGAGTTCGGACTGGAACTCTATACAAGCTACAAGGTAGCACTGTTATTGATGGGTGTAACAGTTCTATGGTTCTTGAAAGTGGAGCGGAAAGCCTAGCTGTCTCTGGAGAAAAGACCATGCTATGGCATCAAAGGCTTGGACATATTGGAGAGAAGGGCTCTCTGTGAGATCGTAGAAACTATATAGGCTAAGAGGTTCACCTTCAGACTTCCCATCTCCCAACATTTATAGAAGATCAAGAGCTTTCGGGGTGCCAAGAGGCCAACAAGATTAGGAACTGTGTGCTATGGATGCCTGGACTGTATAGTCTAAATCACTGGCAGCTCCAGAACAGAAACATTCAGATGAATTCTCAAGGAATACATGGATATATTTCTTGAGGAAGAAATCTGAAGCTTTTGACAAATTTAAAGAATTTAAGGCTCTGGTGGAAAACCAGACAGAGAAGAAGATAAAGGTGTTGAGGATAGATAATGGTGGGGAGTTCTGCAAGAAGGAATTTGAAGAGTTCTGTAAGAAGTGTGGCATATCACGACAGAAGACTACTCCATACACACCTCAACAAAATGGAGTTGCAGAAATAATGAACAAAACACTGATGGAAAAGGCAAGAAGCATGCTCAATGGTACTGGGTTAGGACAAGAATTCTGGGCAGAGACAGTGGAGACTGTGTGTTATCTGGTTAACAGATCACCTTCATCAGTGTTGGAGGATAAGACTCCACATGAGGTATGGACTGGTAAGAACCCCTCTCTTTCACATATAAGGGTATTTGTATGTGATGCATATGTACATGTTCCAAAGGAGAAAAGGACCAAGTTGGATAATAAATATGAAAGGTGCATCTTTATTGGGTACAACGATGGTTTAAAAGGTTACAAGCTTTGGAACCCGGAAACAAGGAAGGTTGTGTACAACCGAGATGTGGTGTTTAGAGAGGTGAAAGATGTTGTTAAACATGAAATCATACCAAAGGAACCTGAGAAGATAGATTTTGAGCTAAAGGAGTATGAATCAAACTCTATAGCAAAAGAAGATTCCAAAGAGGAAGAGCCACAAACTCCAGCTTTGAGAAGATCAGTTCGAGAAAGAGGGCAACTAGAAAGGTACAGTCCATCTGCTTTCTGTTCAGGTTTTTCCTTAACTATAACTGATGACGATCCCAGAACTTTAGGGAGGCAGTAGATTCAGAGGATGGAAAACTCTGGAAGGAGGCCATGGTTGATGAAATGGCATCCTTGCACAAAAATGAGGCATGGGATCTGGCAGAGTTGCCAGCTGGAAGGAAGCCCATCGGGAGAAAATGGGTGTTTAAGAAGAAGATGAATGTAGAAGGAAAGGTGGAGAAATACAAAGCTCGGTTAGTAGCAAAAGGTTATTCTCAGGTGCCGGGAATTGATTTTGGTGATATTTTTTCTCTTGTTGCCAAGGTTACTTCTATTAGATTAATTTTATCTGTTGCTGCTGCATTTGATTTTGAGATAGCACAGATGGATGTGAAGACATCATTTCTTCACGGGGATCTAGAAGAGGAGATCTACATGAAGCAACCTGAAGGCTTTATGGTGAAGGGTAAGAAAGAACTGGTATGCAGGTTGAAGAAGTCTCTCTATGGGTTAAAACAGTCACCAAGGATGTGGTATCAGAAATTTGATACCTATATACGGGGACTTGGCTTCACCAGAAGCAAGGAGGATCACCGTGTTTATTTTAAATTAATTGGTGACCGTGTTATTTATTTGGTCTTGTATGTGGATGATATGTTGTTGATTGGAAATGACAAAGAAATTATCCAAGATTTGAAGACCCAACTGTTCTCCAAATTCGACATGAAGGATCTTGGTGCCGCAAACTATATTTTGGGCATGGAAATTAAGAGAGATCGGGCAAAGAGGAAGCTCTGGTTAAACCAGAGGAAGTATGTCGAGACTATATTGCAGAGGTTCAATATGCAAGATAGTAAACCGGTGAATGTTCCTATTCCTGTAGGTGTAAAGCTGTCTGCTGAACAGTGTCCCAAGACACAAGAAGAAGAGGAGTATATGTCCCGTGTTCCATATGCAAGTGCAGTGGGTAGCCTGATGTATGCAATGGTCTATAATAGACCATACATTGCACATGCAGTGGGAGTATTGAGCAGGTTTATGTCAAACCCAGGGAAGGAGCATCGGACAGTAGTGAAGCGGGTTTTCAGATATTTACGTGGCACTAGTGATTATGGCTTGTGCTACCAGGGAAGACCAGGATTGGAAAGAATGTTGGACATTCGTGGTTTTGTTGATGCAGACTGGGCTGGAGATCTGGACCAAAGAAGATCTACAAGTGGGTATGTGCTTAGCCTATTTGGAGGCGTAGTCAGTTGGATGAGTAAAAGACAGTCTGTAGTGGCTCTTTCAACTACAGAGGCAGAATACATAGCAGCCACTCATGCAAGCAAGGAAGCAGTTTGGTTGCAGAGATTGTGTTCAAGTATGGCGTTGGTACAGCAAGCTATAAGGATAGACTGTGATAGCCAAAGTGCAATTTTCTTGGCTAAGAACCATGCTTATCATTCAAAGACAAAGCACATTGATGTTCAATATCACTTTGTTAGAGATATGGTTGAGGCTAAAAGGGTGTTGCTGGTAAAGGTGGACACTTTGAAGAATGTTGTGGATGCATTGACGAAGTCTGTGAGCACTCAGAAGTTCTCTTGGTGTAGATAAACAATGGGTGTTGAAGAATTGGCCCAATGACTAAGCTCTCCTGTGGCCCCCTGTGGAAAGAAAACAACAAGTGGGAGAATGTTGGGTATGTGTTATATTATTTCCACGACTAGCTCCACGCGTTGTACGTTGCGTCGGGCACAGCAAGGGGGTCACAAGGGGGGAGGCAGCCCCCACTGTTGGGGTCTGGGGTAGCATCCCGACGAAAATTGTTTTGGTGTGCGGACCCACTCATAGGCAGACCCACCCATGTTTTGTGCATGAGTTTGCACATGGTTTTGGGGTACGATGGTTTTCGGCCCCTGGTATTTTGTAGATCTGGTCAAGGGAACTACGGTTATGTTCTAATCCAGGGTTAATGGATTGGGGTTTATGTATGCTTCGGCATGTATATATGTGTGTTGTAACACTAAAAGGAATATAATGAAAAATCAAGCTGGTCGTCCTGATTTGGGATCCAGGGGAAAAATCTCTATGTTTCTCTATTTTATGTTTTATGCTCTTGCTATTTTTTATTTTCTGTTATAAGATTCGTGTGTAGATAATTTCTGTTCAGGGTTAAAACCTACAAAGAACTCATCATCCTAAGTGTTCTGGGGAACTTCACTTCCCCCTAATCTCTTCATCAGATCTGCCCATCAGGCTATTCTTGGATCTTTCGGGATGCTGATTGTTGAGATGACTTTGGGCCGAAGCCCTGGGACCCTCTCGAAGAAGAATGTCAGCAATATTGTACCATACTAGAAATTTTTGGTCTTTTCTTTCCAGATTGTTGTTAACTATTTCTTCATATTTCTTAGTAATGTTGTGCACCAATCAAAGAAATGTATCAGGCATTCCACTACTATACTCATTTGTGTCCTCAAAGCCTGATGCAGAGAAGAAAATCCTGCTACTCTACCTGTGGTGAAGATAAGGATATTCATATATAAATCCTTCAAATCTCTGATAGGAATTTGGGTTCCTACCTTTTGTGCATCCTCTACGCAATAGACTTGGACATAATCTTCCACGGTTAGCCCTCCAACAGGATTTTCGTGCAAATCTACTGGATCTCTTCTTCGAGAAAGTCCAGTGATGAAATAAATAACTTCCACTTCTATGCGTAGTGGCATCTGGTCTATTATGAAACAGTCCTCTTCGGGCTCCCAATAATTCACCAACATTTGAAGCAAGCGCACATTGCTCTTCATATTTTGCATTTTGAAGAACTTGAGCAATCCACAATTTCGAAGAATACTTAGAGAATTTTCATCTTCCATCTCTTCATTGTCAATGGCACTATGTTCACGCTCTCTCCAGCTAATTGACATCCTGAAAAAGTCATTAAATCATGGATTAAATTCAAATTTTAAATTTTCACTCTGCACTAATGCGACTTCGCTTATACACAGTCGCATATCATACGCAGGTTCATCCACACGAACACGAACCCGTGTATGCACGAAGGGTTTCATAAAAAAATCTCTTTCCTACGGTCAAATTTCAAAAAGTTTACCTTAAAATGGAACAAAATTGATGAGCACGATGAGTTTAGAGCTTACTTGATTGATTGGGTGCGATTTGATGGCTGATTGCTCCGGTTTTGAGAAAAAGAATTTTTTCTCCAAAAGCTTCTTCTGCACTTCTACAATGTGAAAATGAGCCAAATGTGAGTCAAATGGTCTATTTATGCCCAGAATTTGAAGATTTTTGAAAATTTTCCTTATGCTTATTTTTTCGAATTTGATTAAGGCCGTATAACCGCTTGGCTTGTAAGTGTTGGGCAAAGTATTTTTTAGGTACACATTGCTGAATTCGAGATCTTTCTAGTTTTGATTCGGATCCATGACCGTTGACCTGTCATGGCAGGTATCTGGTTTTGAACTGGCATATAGGTTAGGGAATCCAATTTCTGTTGCATCTCACATATTAGCCTCCATTCTGATCACTTTCCATAAGGTTGATCCCATCATGTCATGAGTACTTAACCCATTTCACTCGCCGAATTTTTAATCATGACTTGGTGGTAGAGCCTTCCTTTACATGGGATTCCTAGTTAGTTCCTCGCTAGCATTTGTCGCCCATGCTGCAATTCTTGTAGGCTCGAGAGTTCTCTTTCGTCTCGCCATGTCTTATGCGTTGAAGCTTCATTCTTATTCTTCTTCGCTATCCTTTTCTGGCCATTACCCTAGAGGCTCTCTTGTGTTGTCAAGTTGTATTAATGCATTGCATATTGACTACTTGTTTATCCTGGCCTTTAGCCGACTTCATTTTGGACTCAATGTTTAAGCCATCTTTTGACCATGTCTTTCTGTACAAGTTAACCATGCAATAACTTAGCTTTTGTGACTTGACACCTTTACCCATGGATGGAACATTCCTCTGAGTGTCACTTAACGGTTTTTGCCACCTTGCGTTGAGCATAGGATTGTTCCTATCCCAGGAACTAATGCATCTGTTTTACGACACTCGTTCTATCCATTGTATCATAGCATTCTTTTATTATTTTTCAGGCTTTGAATATGAAAAAGACAAAAAAATCAAATATTTTGAAAAAGAGTGGGAACGAGATATTTCTTCCATACTTGATGGTAGCTACAGTGTCAGTTTTGTTGCCCTTGAACAAAGCACAAAAAATATAAGTCTTTTCTCCATTTGGGATGGTTTTAGTTTTTGACTTAGGAGAAGCCATAACCTTGTTTCATGAGTCAGTACTCCCCCGGTTGGTTATCTCTTCCAATCATATGGAGGGTTTGTTTATGCCTCCTGCATGACAAACTTATAAAAAGTTATCATTTGCAGTCATTAGTAGTAGACTCTTCACTATCGATAGTGAGGATACATCATTTCCTCCTGATTGATAGATTCTTTCAAGTGTTTGAATTCAACTCATTCATTCGCACTTGTTAGATTGTACTGGGGCACCTTGACACTCATTATCATCATCGGTGGGTTGTCTCGCGTTTGTTAACGGTATACATCAATGACCGGTAATCAAATGATTTCTCACATGGTCGACTTCAGCTCATTTATTCCCATTGTGTAGAATTGTGCCATAGTGATCAGTGAAGATCTCGGGTTTGCATCAGCATGCTTTGGTTCACTTTGACAGCTCCTTCAATTTTCTGCCAATGACACCATCCACTCTTATATGTTATATGTTGCAGTTTCATCATAGCAGCATCTTATATGTTGGTTCCCAAGCTGCGTGTTGTACCATTTGTTCCACCACTTAGGATTTGGTACTTGGAGATTCAGTTGTGACTTTTATGATCAGATATCTGTTGCGACATCATTGTCAATCTTCTATATGTGATACTTGGACTTAATTTGACTGGTACTTCTTAGCAGTGATAAAATGATTCACTATGTACTTTACATTTCAGCTATACTTGTATACATATTGGATTCGCTCTATACTTCATATGCGAACATGCTTTTCTTTTACTGAGCATAGGTATGCCTGCCTCAGACATGAGCTATCTTTCTGATCTCTCTCACTTGTTTTTTGGCAAGCTGAAATCTAGTGAAGTCCTCTCTTGTCCTCGCAAGATTCTTTCTATGCACATAATACATTTCGACCATCATGTACCCCTTCTAACCTCATATATTAGGGGGCATCTGCTATAGCATCATTTATCACTAGCTCATACTTGATTATTTATGCTTTGGCCTTGGGTAGCCCTTCCCTTCAGACTTGGAAATTTTCTCAAAAAACAGTATCTTAAAACCCATATGCAACTCTGCCTAGAATTTTCCGCGTATATACGCGAGTCCATCTATAGAGAACCACATATGCCATTTTAATCATTAAAAAATATATATTTTCCCTATTTTGAGGTGGGGTTTACGGTTGTTCCAGTAACTTAACCACCCCAGCACGTGGCCTAACTGTTCCCAACTGTAAAAAAGTAATTTGAGGGAGTATAAAAGCCCCTCAAGGGAACAGCCTGAAGGAGGAAGAGAGAGAGAAATATAGATATTATACGTTGTTGGAGCCCTATCAAAGTCTGATATATTCCCGTGCCTCCTGCACTTCCCAGATATATTCAGGAAACCCTTGTTTCCTTGAGATGTTCATCATTCTATATGACATCCGTTGTGCACTCATCTTGGAAGAAATCTTGAGAGGCTAGGGCTGGGCGGATCCAGAAGACGGTATACTCGAAGGCCATGGCAGATTTCAGGTGATCTCTTCACGTTTATGTACTGTACATGTCATTAATAATATAAGAAGCCATCTTGTTCTTGATGTTTACGTGTCAATTATCTTTTATACATGTGTAATAATCATTAATTGAACATTTAATATTGTTTTTATGATGTTATACATGATTTTCACTAACATCTAGAACATATATATGATGTACAACTAGGATTTTGTGTTCATTCTTTGCTGGTTTACAGATTTTGGAGCACAAAGTGTTGCAGGGGGTTTGCACCCTGCAGGATCTACTTCAATCGAGGGATATCCGGGTCAGTTCTGCAACATGTAGTCTCTAGTTATTAACATTAAAGTTGGTTTAGTGAGTCCTTCTTTTGATGGCATGCCCCTGAAATGTGAAGGTTTTCAACCCAAGACCTTTAGGGTATCATTTCCCGAAACAGTTACTATATCCCTCCCTTTCTTATTCTCTCTCCTTATCTCCCCCCTTGTCTCCATCACTCCTTCTATGTCTATTTATCTCACCCCTAAACATACACACTCTCTCCATTTCTCCCTTGTCACTCTCTCTCTATGAATATCTTCTTCTCTCCCCCTCCAACTTCGTCTCTCTATCCCCCCCTCTATCTCTCTCTGTACTCCCCCCTGCCCCCCCTCTATCTCTTTGTTTCTCTCTACCCTCCAATCCTTTCTCCTTTTCCCTCCCTCTCTCATTCTTTTTCTCTCCCACCTGCATCTTTATGTCTCCGTCTCCCTCCCTTACCATTCTCTACCTCTCTCACTCCTCTCCTCTCTCTCTTCGTTTCTCATTTTCCCTCTTCTTTAGTTTATCTCCATCTCTCCCTTACCACTCCCTCTATTTCCCCACCTGTATCATATGTCTTTGTTCTTCCCTCCCATATATATATATATATATAACAAATTTAATATTGTATTATACAAATTTATTAAATTTAATAATTTTAATATTATAGTATATTAATATCAATATTAGATTTAGTAATAATAATAACAATAACAATAACAATAATATTAATATTAATGTTATGGTTAATAATGTTTTTTTGGCATGATATTATTATTCATTTGGTCCATAGTATTTGGTCCATAAGCTTCAAATATAATTAGATGTTGATTTCTACTCCTATTTGATATATTTTTATTTATTTACCTTACCTTTTTATACCTCTTTTATAAATATGGTATTTGGCTCATGTATTAGTAATAATTTTCCCCATGGTATTTGGCCCATAGGTTTCACCTAAATAAAACTTCTTTTTGAGATTTTGTAAATATAAATAGGTTTATTGAGTAAATATAAAAGAGGTTTTATTTATTTACCATACCTCTAGTTTATTTATATTTATATTTATTTGCCATAGCTGTATAAAAATAGGTTTTATTTATTTACGATAAGTCTGGTTTATTTATATTTTGATTTACCATATCTCTTTTTGAGTGTTCATAAAACTTTTCATATTTTAAACTTATATTGTTTAAATTTATTTTTAAGTGTTTATTTATATGGTTATATAAGTTATTTTTAAAGTAAAAATTATTTATATTGTATTTTTTTTTAAATAATTATTTTTATTTATTTTGGCTTTCGACATACATACACATTTGGTCATACTAGGCTGTAGAAGCCCTTAAAAACAATTAGTATAATACATCAGAGGATTTGATGGTGACGTTGTCAAACCCATTCCATGGAAATATTTAGTGTTGTCATAAATAAAATCGTAAAAGTATTGTTACCCATGGAATGGCTTGCTTCGTAATTGAGGATGTGAGTGTTGTGCAATATCGGGGATGACTTGCAAGTCATTGAATCCCTTGAGACTTCGAACCTAAGTTCGCAAAGGAGCAGATTTGTTTTTGGGTTGGGTAAGCCTTGTTGAATTTGTAAAATTTTAAGTCAGAATTCACAAAAGCGCACAAGAATTTGGAAATCCTTGTAATTTAGCCTAATCATGAGTTAATCACCTGTCTTCTTTGCTTAATCAAAATATTTAGCATTAATCATCATTATTAAAGGCGAGTTAATCATTAATCCGGGGATTAGAATTTAATCTCGCGTCGTGCCTCATCACCGAGTGGTAGCTTCTTGGATTGGCATGGAGTCAACAGAAAGCATGAGATGGAGGCTAGGTGGGCTTGCGTGGATGACATAAGGGTAGCTGATGTGGACTTATGCTGACATGGAACCTACATGCCATGACACGTAGTAGGAAATAATGGCCTCTTCGGATGGAAAAGCGGTCACATGACACCTTCAATGGACACCACAAGATGGGTGATGTCACTATGACATTAACAAGAGATGACATTTGGGTTCGTATGCGGGTGACAGAAGGCACAACGTCAAATTCACTCTTGAACGACGAGAAAATTCCTATTAGTGCGACGTGGGTTCGTATGCGTGGCGGAAGCTATGTGCCACGTGGCAGAGCCACATATGCCACATGGTAGTGCCACCTCGTAGTGATTCTAAATTTAAGGTCTAACTTTAAATGAGCATAAATTTGAGCTAGTCATGGAATCAAGATAAAATTTATATCTTCAAAAATTTCTTGATCAATTAGACGCAATGGTGTTATGGTGTTATCTAAAGTTAATTCTGCTAATTTTGAGAAATGAAGGAATATAATTTCGTTTTCATAATGAAACTGCTGAGGTTAACTTAGTTGAAAGTAACACTTTTAAAAGACTCCAAAAGAATAGAAAAGACTGTTAAAATAAATATAAAATTATTCCAAAATTCAAGTAAAAATCTCATGTAGTAAAGAGCCTTAGGCAAATCCCATTCACTGAGCAAACCTATAACTTCCTAATAAGGTTATTTCAAATTTTATGAAGTATATATTCATGTAAATTTCTTATGATAATGATACCTTAAAATCAAACAAAAAGAATGATAGTTGGCGACCAGATAAATCTTAAATACATGGAGTGAGTTAGATCTCTATGATGAAAAAAGTGATATGTAAAAGAATATATCAAAATGATAATAAAGAATGTGTGATAATCTCACTAAAATCTTTCAACTATTAACATAAAAATAAATTTAATATGGTTTGGGCATATTATATGAAAAATCAAAACAGTTTTAGGATGGTCACCATTTAAATAACTATAATCTCTTATTATTAATAATTTGAAAAAATTGTAAATTATATAAAAAAGCTCTAACTTTTTGGAGTTTCATAATATTGATTTAGGAAAATAAACCAACTTTTTATAAATTCATAATATTTGCTTTTGAAATTTTATGGTTTCCTATTTTTGGAGTTCAATGAACACACTAGACATGGCAAGTGGATCATTTATGTGTTTACCTCTGAATTTTAAATGTTATTTGCAATCCACTTATCACAACCATCATATTAGACAATGTAAATGTTTACAATTATTACACATATGACTATTTTTAATCTAAGTTAGATTATTTTTATATGATATAATGATTGTCATGATATATCATTCTTACATTCTATTGGACTTGTATATAAAACTAATAAAATTGCTCTACATTTACTAGATGGTTGATAGTTAACATTTATGAAATAATTTCCAACACATTTCTATTAGTAATTTTACAAGTGTAATTTTGAATTACAATTGTATTTCCGTTAACATATTTACACGGTTTAATTTTTAAATATGTATTTTCATTAATACATATTTCTATTAACATGTTTACAAATTTAAGTTTGCATTGCAATTATATTTCTATTAGCCTAGGTTCGCCTTGACTCTAACTCTATCAAGTACCAAAAGAGATTAAATCCACCGAGGTGTAAACCTTTATCAAGTTTTTCTCCCTCGGAAAGGTTTTCACATCCTTAAATTTGATCCATTTCCATGCTTGAGGCTATTTTATTTATAATTTAGTTTAGATTTTTTGTGTGGATTTTCACTTAATACCTACATCTAAATATAATTGTGTTATCAATATTCCATTTTCTAAATGCCAAATATCATCTCCATTTTAAGCACAAAATTACTCATATTTTTTTGTTTTTTTCTAATGACAAGAATGACTTGATTGCATTAGAAAAAAGGCTATGACTATTCCATACAAATATGTAAATCAAAATTTGAATTTCACTAGCTATAGTGATTCCTTGGAAAACTACAACAAAATTCCAATTCTCTTTTATACCCTGTCCTATTTTATGACTACTAGTTCTAGTGTGGCATGAATATCACGTAACATGTTGTTGTAAAAATAAATAGTACATAAGTTACTAAAGGAAGAAAGTGAAAGACCTCATAGGGTATTTTCTAGCATTTTCTTCTCCATGGAGATCATTCCACTATTTTTACCTTCTACCTTGATTTTCTTATAGTGATGCCTATTAGTTCCTTTTACTACATCCATAACTACATCCACAATCACTTAAAGAGATCAATTTTCCATTAAATTGTGGTAGACTAAGAATATTCATTAATTAAGATTCTCACATGTTTTATCATATATTGTCAACCTTGGAGTCAAGGAACCAAAAGGAATCCTCATTTCATATCGCTTCTGTAGAGAAGAGTGCATCAAAAAATTTAACTAGACCATTGCCCCATCTTTTTCCCTGTTCTTTGCTTGACACTTTTCATTATATTCATCTTTTAGCCATTGGAATTTGATCTATGAGATTAAAATTACATCTTGTGCCTCCTCTACTTCCCTTTTTCACCATTTGAATTCCTCATTTTACCTATGTCATGTTGCATATCACACACCATTGTGACAAAAAGATAATGCACCATAGTACTATTGAATTCATAAGGGATGACTATGTCCATGTATGTACTGATCCAATTTATTAGGAACTAAATTAGAGCTAGAACCCTCACTTGCATGTTAAAATATCTGTAATTCCTCACTAAAAACCACCTCAAGGTGCTAGTTTAATACCAATGATACACCTACAAATCCCCTTGTATTTGATTAAACACATAATAAAGGAACCACTCGCCCTCCTCCTTTTATGAATTTATAACAGTTGTAGCTAAAAACCTCACACACAAACTAAATCCACATTCATCCAACAAACATAAGCCTTGAGGAATTAAAAGATTAAATGATGATAGGGATAAATGTATAGCAGGTGTGTGATTCAAACCCTTAGTACCTCTCCTTCATTTACATTGTCTCCTATGATGCTTGCACAAATTTTTCCTTTATGAGAAATTATCCATGAAATAAATTATAGTTGGATGCCTCCATTTCCAAATTTTGTAATACTTTGATTCAATCAAAAGTTGAGAATGTTTTTAGTTTGAATTTATATTTTTTTTCACAACACTTGAAAGAGTTCAATGTTATTTAACTTCGAGGATATATCCAATGATATTTGGATCAACCTACATAGTTGGTTGTACCTTGGGATGGTTCTAGTTGTGAATGAATTAATAACTATTAAATAATATTGCATATTATAGCATTCATATTTTTTTTTTGTCTTTCATCATGATTAGGCCCTGGAAGATTGGAATTTATTTTGCCTCATTGTTGATGGAAATCCTCAAATTCCATGTGAATTTTTCTTCTCATTGTCTTCAAGATCATAAACAATCCTCCACACTCCTTCGAACCCTGGTTTTCTCTTGGATACTCCATTAAAAAACATGAAAATTTGACATGTATTTCTCCCCATAACTAAAATTCAACTCGTGTAGTCTCCATTGTCATTTCCTACAATTACTTAGGATTTTTAACTCGAATTTTTGGGACTCTGAGTTGTAGAGATGCATTCTCTTATCTAGTTAGATTATCTAAATATCTCATAATGGTTTGGGTTAAAATTTCCAATCCCATCAATTTTTATCATTTCAAATAATATGTGTTTTGCTCAAAACGCAACTTATCTCAACATTGTGAATTCTTGGAAAGATTAGCTTGTTTTAGGTGATACAAAATTTCCAATGCTTAGTTTGTTTTAGCTGATCCAAAATTTCCAACACAAGTACTTTTGAATGGTTTTCAAAACTATATTTATCAAAAAAAAAATTGCAAATGTGCCCATATGACTTCTCTTCTAATGACAAACATGTTCTACTACTACTCAGTTTGGAGGAGACCTATTGGTGTTTTAGTTCTTCAAAGGCCATTTCATAAATTGCATACATAAATGGAAATCCCATAAAGATACATTGGGTTATTCAAATTATTTAGCGTTAGAGGATTTCCATGAACTATTATACAACATAAAATCCTTATTTCTAGAAGCCCATCACCCCCTTAGATTTTATTCCAAAATTGATATTTTGGGAAGCTTAGTGTCCCTTCGTTTTAGATTATATTCTCAACATATATTATCTTCCTATTGGGCCCAAACACCATAAATATTATTCGTTAAATAAAATAATATTTTGCTCCCTTAAAATGTGTTGGAAATATGTTGTCGTCAATGGAAAAGGTAAAGGCAAAGGCAAAGCATGGAAATTTCAAAGCACCGGTGGCAAAGATATCAGGGGATGGAAAATGATGGCATGGTTGTTCAGGATCAGTTATGGATGAATAAGGTGCAGATAAATTGGAGCTATTTCTTATGTAGTATATCATCTCAAATGCAGACAAAACCCACCCAAATCGGAAAATATCTGAAAGATATCTCTAGTGGTATGTGGAAGTTTGAAAATGGCCTCCTGGATAAAAAGATAGAGCCAGACAAAGCTAGGGACCCCAAAATTCAACATTTGTAGATCTAAGTTGGTTGGAGGAGCTTTGGTGCACATTTAAACTTGGCAGAGCATCCAAACATAGTGGCATGAATAGTGGAGTGGCCAAAACAGGATTGGAAAACGTGGAAATACTAGTGTAGCGACGGAGAAGATTCTATTGGTTAGTTGGAAGATCCCACGTAACATTCAATCCAATGGTGATAGCTTGGAGGGTGTACCCTGAAAAAAATATATAAGGAGTGCTTAAGCATCAGAAAGGGATGACGCCATCCCAGTGGAGGTAATGCAACGAAATATTACCTAGAGGTAACACCCTAGAGAAACATTAATGCGTACAAGGAGTATGTAGTGGGCAACGTGGAAAGTGAAGAAGAAGGCGAGACCCTATAAAAATTTAACAAAGGATTTTCTTGCAAAATTGGCATGGGGACCCTTCTCTCTCCTCCCTGAAAGGAGGATGCATGGAAAATTTTTATTGGCCCTCAGAAGATGACAGCGGACGATGACATCCACATGACACAACCCAATTAGACAGTGGCACGTGGTAGGAATATTCAATGTTTTTAGGCACTCGAAGGGCCCATTTCTAGGTGACATGTGTCACCAATCATAGGTTGACACGTAGTATAGGTGACGTCAGTGTGACGAAATCCTATTGGTCAGATCCTGGAAGGTGAAAGAGTAGCACACAAGGGAAGTGTTTGGTAGCGAGAGTCGGGACACATCAGAATGATAGCACACAACAACAAACAATGTCAAATATGTCGGGAGGACCCTGCAAGAAAAATAAACCCACTGGTAAGACCCCAGATGTTTTAAAAGAATTCAAATTGGAAGTGTTGGGATATAGGCGTTGGGACATAAAGGTTGTACGATTGATAGATTGACAACCAATTAGAAAAGTGTCAGGAGGAACCTTCAGGGCAACTAAGCCCGCAAGGCCCAGCCCGAAATTTTGCAAAGGAAACACGAATGAAAATTTCGAGATAAGAGAGATTAGCACCACCACAAAGGAATAGGAAGCAACAACAACCAAGGGCACAGAGGAGTTATAAAGAAAATAAGCCCTGATGGATTAAGGTGCAATGGGCCCGCTGGAGTCATAGTTTGGCAATAAAAAGGTGCAAATTCATAGAGGTAAGTGGTTTAGAGCTTAGTAGTAAAGGAGAAGTCACAACGCCTAGTATGATGGGAAAAAAATAACCAAATAAATAAAGTATTGGGACCTAGAGTTATATTGTGCTAGTGATTTTCAATGATGACTTATTGCAAAGCTTTGTGCCTATGTTAAAAATCCTTTAGATCTGATCTTTTCTCAGTCCACTGCTATGTTGTCCTTGGAAACAACATGTCCTAAGTAAGGAACTTATGTCTAAAATAAACTGCACTTACTAAGCATGGCAGATTTTGATGATTATAAATTATTATCAATATTCAAATGTCTCTAAGGACTGATCTCAATGATTTTTCTGTTTCAATTGGTAATTGAATTGACAGGAAAAGTTCTTTTGAATGTATTTTTCAATGGTTGTATAGTGCATTTTTCCCGAAAACATTCATTTAAAAGATAACTAGCAGCTTCATATTGAGTTACTCTAAGCTTCTTTGAAATATTTGGTTATGAGATGAAAATATATAATAAGTATTCATTTTTTTCCTCCTCTCTAAAATTATAAACTTGATTAAGACTAAGAACAGATTGAAGCTCTTGTGGTTCCTCTCCATCAAGCCATGATAATGAAGAAGGAGATTGAGATGGAGGATATAATTTAACATGTTTTCTTTCATCTCCACGTGAAATAATCACACTTCCTGACCTGAATGCAATGTAAGCATTTGCAGTGGCTAACCATGGTCTGCCTAAAATCAAGGGATGCCCTCCTGAATTTGTTTTTGGCTGCAAAATCAAGAAGTCTACAGGATACTCCCATGAATCCAGTGAGACAATGATATCTTCCAATACACCTTCTGGTACAACTTTAGATCTATCTTCAAGTTCTAAGACTGTAGTAGTAGGTCTAATGTTGTTTAGATTCAAATGTTTCATAGTCTATGTAGTCATTAAATTGATCGCTGCTCCCAAGTCTATTAAAGTATTTGGCACTAAAAATTTGTTAATCGAAATGGTAACCATAGGAATTCCTGGATCAACATATTTTTCAATGGTTGTGTTTGTGGACATGAGACTAGCTAAACTTCCAATTACCTGGATTGTAGGTGGATCCTTATTTCTTTTTCCAGATTTATTAATGCATAATTCCTTTATTGTTTTTGCATATATCAGAATATATTTAATTGCCTGCAACAAAGGAATTTTAACATACATGTTTTTCAATTCATCCAGAATATTAAATTCAGGCAGAGATATTGGAATATTCCGTTGTATCAATCACTCTAGATATGGTGGAGTCTATGTCATAATATATTTACCTTTTTGAATTTTCTTTTCTGGTTGAGATTGTTGACTTTATTCTCCTTGTTCAATTTTTTCTTCAATTATCGAAGGAGAATATTTTTGTAATACCTTCCCAAACCTTAGGTGGACATCTTGTATGGGAAGAATTGAATAAGTAGGATAATATGTTGCCTCCTCCACATGATATGCTGGTCTATCCACCTTGTTACTTGGATTAGCTACTGGCTGAGCTGGAAATTGTGTTGGTCTAGGAGGTGGTTGGTTAGTGGGCAGTTGAAGTTGCTGCGGTTGAGTTAGCATTGGTTGGTTTTGAGGTGGATATGGCATTGGTTGGTTTTGAGGTGGATATGGCATTGGTTGATGTTGCTGGATTTGTTGGTATTGAGGAAATGGTCGTGGAGGGTATGGTTGTTGATATTGATACTGTTGAGGATACGTATGGTGTGGTGGTTGGTTTCCATAACCATATCCCATCCAAACTTGTGCAAGTTGGTTTTGATATTATTGAGGTGGCCAAGCCTACCATGGCATTGGCGTATTCCATGTATTTTGAGGATATTGAAAATTTTTGGGGTTTTGTTGAGGGAATCATTAAGGGAATTTTTGAGGCATCCTTGGTTGCAAAGGTCTCCTTGGTGCCATAGTAGAGAGAATATACTCCTTGCACTTGTTCTCCTTGAAATTATTTTAATTTGGGACATTTTTATATCGCATGATTTTCTGTGCATAGTCCACACACTTGTATACCTTGCAAATGACATTCCCTGAGTGGATGTTTTTGCCTACACTTTGGACATAAAATTGCTAAGATTTCTGTTGGCCGTCTTAATGTTCAGATTAAACCTCTCAATATTAATTATCAATCCGGGAGTCGTAAACGTGCGTGGTACTGCGTATTGGCTCAACTTAATGGTCATAGTATAAATATATTCCTTTGTAATGATAAACTAGGTACTGGAATGAAACACACAATTGCTGGAAAATAAAAAATCTTAAAAGGGAACCTACTTAACCAATTTCATTCACTACAAACTCCATACTGCAATTAAATTGTAAGGCTATACAAATAAATCCTCAATCACATAACATTCTCGCACTCGAATTCTACTTTTTAAATCTCCTATGATATCTTGAAAACCTTAATCTATTAACTCTTCTAACAAACTTGAAAATAACACTTGAAACTAATAAGAATAAAGATCACACATTATTCTAATGACAACCTCACACATTAAACTAACTATAACTACTCTTCATAATAAATTCAAGAATCAAATTAACTATTTCTAAAATAAAACTACTTTACTTCATATAAAATAACACTTTAAAATATCCTATTAAAAATGGCATTGCAAATAATCTATGATAAACCTTCTATTTAAATATTTTAATCTAAATGAAAAGGAACTATTAAAAAGCAAGCCTACTTCAAAATCGAATCATGTAACTCAATAACTAAAACTAAATCACGCTGCATTTAAACTTGATATCTCTACCTAATCAAATCCGCACTCAAACTTGCTCTTATAAGGAAATGATTACACTACAAAAAAAAGAATCATTCTAACTAAAAATGAATCTATCAAAGCTGCACTCAAACTTACTCTTGTAAGAAAATGATTAAACTACGAAAACAATAACGAAACTAATTAAAAAGATATCTAGTGAAGTCATGCGTAAACAAATCAAATGCACATTTAAATCCTGCAAACATTCAAATAAATTAGGTAATGCAAACCATAATAAAACTCAAAGCATTGTTCTAATTCTATATTCAAATTTGAACTATTAAAATATGTTCTAACTCCATATTCAATTTTAGAAATCATGATCATTATATTCCTATCTCCCATTACATTCGATTTAATAAGAGGAATATATATATTGCAACTCAAAAGCAAATTATGTAATGAGTAATAGTTCTTTAGACCATTAATTTGCCTAATACGAAGATGACTGAAAAGGCTTTGAAATTGACCTGTAGCTACCAAAAATTCACACATTTATACAAAAATCGGAAACTACTCCCACATCTACTTATCTCATGCTGATCGATAAGCTTAGCTCCAGAGGTGGTGGGCCCTACCACACCCGGAGTAAGCTGGCTTACTGCAACGGAGGAAGTATTTTTAAAACATCGAAGATTGGAATTCATAATGAATTATGGCACAACACTACTGCTCACAACATGAAATCGATGATGTATATTGAAAAGAGAATTTGGCAATCGATTTATACAAATCAAATCAATATCTCTATCAATATTACATTTTTTTGCAAACTAGATGCCAATCCTACATCTCAGAAATTCGACCTTTGAGAAATTTGAGCTCTACATCTAAGCAAATCGACATCTGAGAAATTCGACCTTACATCTCCGAAATTAATTGATTAATTAGTGTGCATCCCTCTTCTTTATAGTAGCGAGAGATGCTCTAATTAAAAATCGATTGTTGGATAGGATACAAAATTAGGATTAAGTTAATACAATTTGGAGCAAATCGGAACTAGAAGATTTTCTTCCCAATTTTAGTTTAAGTTAGGTCAATCGACACGGAAGAATGTGATCTCACTTGTTTGCTAGCGGAAGGGTATCGCATAGCTACCTCGGGCATCGAAAATGTTGGAATTGGTGCCTTAATGCACAACACGATGAGATTTTGTCGGAAGTTGTGCGAAGCATGCAAGCTTCCCACCGAAATTAGTCTTCAAACGTTCTAGCTCGGATGGTTGCATAAAAAAGAAAACTATTATTTATGTTTGTTTGATTGCAACGTTTGTTAAAGCTCCATTGCCATGATATATTGTCCCAAAGGTGCCGGAACCAAGCTCTCCTCGATTCTTCAAGTTTAGCATTTTTTATTGTACGTAGTCGCTCTAAAAGATCATTGCTAATCACTGTTGCGAGCCAACCATTGTCCAATTCTTGATGTGAGGTCCCATTCATGCATTGCGAGCGTTGTAGCGAGGACAAAGAGGTGGCCGAAGTGATGCGATGGTGACTTCATCAGCAACAATCTCTCGCTCGGGATGTGAATCACGTTCCATTTGCATTATAAGTGCTTGACGATGAGACGGCTCAGTGAGCAAGTCAAAATCAAGATTTAGTGTCGAAGTGGCATGCGAGGTTGAAGCTCTGTCAACCATCTACCTATAGGAAAAAATAGTGGGCACCACCTTTTTTCGGCAAAGGATCGAGAGGTAGAAGATGGCATTTCAAAGGGCATTTTTATTTAAGAGTGACCCCATCTGCGAGGCGCCTGAATTCAATAATAAATGCTGCTTTTTGAGGCTTAGGCGAAAAGAAATTTGTTAAATACACAAGCTTTGTTCTTTGAAAATATGAATCGAAGTGATGAGATCAATGTCCTTTTCCTTTTTGTCATTTCTAATTGCCCATCCGATTTTGCTTATGCGACGGAGAGGACCGAAGTGCATAAAAGCCTCATGTTCGGTAGCACACTTTAAATCGACAACAAGAGCATTGTAAACTTCCTGTGGACGGTGAGATGGGTATTCGGGCATTACGGAAGATGCACTATATAATAATCACTGCGAGAGTTCGATACTAAGAACGAGACTTCTTAGCCTCGATGAAAACCATTCTAAAGAAGTGGCGAGGGTGATGTACTATTGGAAACCTCTCAATGTTCACTTATGCTCTCTATGGTGTTGGTGAATTCCTTCGGCACCATGTTGCGGAGTGACCCAACGTTGCAAAGGCAAATACGGGTTGGGGTTTGATTTCTATCTTAGAATGAGCAAAGATGAGGATCGCTTGCTTGATCGAATCTATCGAGTGAGAGGTTGACCTTTAGGCATTGCAACTTTAGTTTAGGCCTCCATTTTTCGATCAATTCTTATGTAAATACGATGTCTTCGAATGAGTGGTAGGAGATTATATGGCACCTAAATGGCTCTTGTTTTCCCCATCTCCACCGAATAATTTATCCACCTTCATCACTTCCAACATTGCGAAGAGGGAAATTTTTACGGTCAACGCGCTTCTTTATTACTGCATCCTTATATCCTTAGTGTGAAAAAGATTCATGCGGTCCGTGAACTTCGGATTGCTAGAAAATCCTATTATGTTCACCCTCCCGGCACATGACGGTTTGATCCTTTAAAACCCATCTTGTATTTTCTTCCTAACCAACGCATTACCACTCCTAGATGCATGATGGAAGGAGTTATTAAAAGGTGAAGGGTAGATTTGTTGTTTCCAATAGCAGAAGATATCATTTTCCATCAACGAGATGAAGGTTGGAAGCATGACTTAACAATACAAATGCGAACTCCTTACATCATGAAAAACCCATTATTAATGATATTATTAATGAAAACACTTATTCGATTTAATTAATAACGAAAATTTATAATTAATAACTATTGTCTCAAAATGCCTCTAGTTAACAACATAATGGATAAATAATGATTAAAACACTAGGTACGATCAAAAAATTATACGATAAAAATTGTAAAAACATGGACAAAAATGCATCTCAACATCATATTTGAACTTCTTGCACGTCCTCGTGCAAGCCAAAAAATATAAGACGATGAAATAAGGTAGGGAAAATGTCAACAAAGAGTTTAGAAAGTAAGGATGAATATTCTTGATGTATTGTAATGAATTTCATTAACTCACAACATCACTACTACAATACCTACTAAACCATGTGAAATGATAAAACAATATCGGTACCAAAGGTAGACATTATGGGAAACGTGTTGCACATACTTGTTACCTTGTCCCAAATGACTTCCATTTTGTTTCTACCCAAAGTCTTATAATGAAAATCGTTTGTTGAAAAAGTATGGAGTTTCAAAGGAATAACCGCGGTGTGCTATTATACTTGATCTCGTGCAGTCATTGACACCATTCAAAGGCAACTACAATCGTCGCATTGTTGGCAACCAGCGCCTTGTGAGTGGTCATAATTGAGAATTTCATCACTTCAAATACCATAGAAATAAAAGTGTGTTATGATACCAGTCAACGACCTCTTTATTAGACACTCTAAATTTTGTTGTCATCTAGATTCAAAAGCTGAATTTTCTCTTAATCTAGTACAATGAATAACCTTCCCTATGGGCACCACATCTTTAAAGATTATTTGTTTTTGAAAAATAGAACTCAAAGCATCATGTTCCAAGTCGTCTTAAAACCATTGTCCAAAAAATATGATGCGTCTTAGGGAAAGAGAAGGATGACCAAGGAAACAAATCATAGTATGCAGTTAACTTTAATACCACATACATGGCCACTGTTGCTCGTAGGTGTCCATAACCTCGACGGGGATGTCTTTTGACCCATCGAAATGTTTGTGTCCCACTTACTAGGCATATATTTAGAGTTAGCTTATTTGACTCTTTAGATGAAGACGCATCTGCGGCTTGGTAACCGGTGATGGCGAGTGCCACTCCTGAAGTAATATGAATGAACGAGCGAGACGACTCATGGTGAGACCTCTGTCTTCCGGTTGCGGATTTGAAAGCCATTAATCTAGCTTGGTGACCAGTAGTAGTAATGTCATGCATGTTAGGTCTCATGATCGTGGTAGGTCGACTCATCACGAGACATCCTTATCCTTCCCTAAATCTTTGTAAGCTACGATTATGATTACCCTTAAAGGTTACTTAATAAGTGGGGAGAAAAATCTACTCCTTAAGAGTACGAGGATGGCGTGAAAAGTTTTTAATGAATAACCATTACTAGCTAGTTCCTCTACCCTAAAGACTTATTAAAGATATCCCAGACAGTTGAAAGATTCTTTGAGTTAAGAATGCTAGTGTTCTCTTTGAATAGCTCATTATGATCTTAACAAGAGTGGTCCACCATGGGGGGTTTCCAATAGTACCTTTTAAAGGGGAAATTGAAAATATATCCAAGACGACAACTTATTAGAGTGATTAATCATGGTTACTTTTTACTTGAGAGCGTAAGGTATTAGAGTGAATTATACTCAAAAAATATTTGTCACAAATGTGTGTGTTAACAACTAATGTGGATCAAAGTACTTTTAATAGCCATAATTTAAAATTCAAACCCTAGTAGCATTATGCTTGCTATACATTTATCCTCCTACCCTATTTTACCCTAAGAGGCAAAAAGACTCATTTTTTAAGTATAGGAGTACTTCCAATGAAGCCATGTGCGTAATAAAATGCTGATTAGACTCACACTTAGTTTTAAGAGAATAGACTTCCAAGACATACGAAAGCATGAGAAACCAATTGCTTCAATTGATATGGTATCAAAAGTTTCTAAATGCGAGGAAATAAGATAAGCGTGATGACTACTCGGAAATTAGAAGTTCAATGGAATCCACATATTTATGATTTTCCAAGCCGAGTGCAAATCTTCCACGAGTTTGATAGTCACTCTCCACGGAGGCACGAAGAATGCGGTGAAAGAGAAAAGATAAATCCCTCAAGTTCGGGCTCAAATATCTGCTTTTCAAATTATTAGCGAATGGTTGAAGAGATTCTAGTATTTTGTGTTTTAACAACATTTTTTCGAGAATAATGAAATATTTATCCCTCTAGTGGTATTTGAATTACATCTTCCTGGGGGTGAATGTTCTGTATAGTATGGGGCAAGTTTCGATTCATTCCTTTTCCCAACATGGAAGATGTGGCATTTTGTTGAAGTAGGGAATCGAAAAGAATAAGTGGCTCAAACTATTGTGCAACCTCATGGTTTAGATTAGGGTTTAAAAGATGGTTTGGGGTAGGGTTTTGGTTAATGCTTGGAGTAAGATTTGGATTTGGATTGGGATTGGGCTTTGGACTAGGGTAAGAGTCTAGGTTTTAAATTAGAATTAGGGAGGTTAGGTCTAGGGTGTGGATTAGGGTTAGGTCTAGGGTATGTATTAGGGTTAGGTCTAGGGTATGAATTAGGTTAGGGTATGGATTAGGAGTTAGGGTATGAACTAGGGTATGGACTAGGGTTAGGGTAATGTTGCACATGCGGTTGGGACCATGGATGAGGATAACTTAATGTGGTGCATTGGAAAAGAAATTGTGGTTGTTGTTGGTGATCATATAATTGAATTTGTATGGGATATTTCCCTTTAGAGATAAGGATCCAAATGATTCTTGAGGCCATGGAGATATGCGGCTTTCGAGGATGAGGGCGGGCGAGGGCCTTTGCGGCCATGAAGTAGGATATTCGATTGGAGGAGGATTAAAAGTTTGCCATGACTTTGTAAGATTATAAACATGTTGAGGAGCACGATTAGGAGAATAGTCATTATTCCTAGTATCAAATGGTGTTGGGTTTTGATTTAACCTAGTAGTTGATTCGATTCCTTATGATTCTGAGTACCTTTCATAATTGTGGGTTGCATGACCATCCTAAAAAAATTCTACAAACTTCCGGATCACTAAGTGGACACTTTCCAAGGCGAGTGTTTCTTTCGATAGTTGGCGCAAAGGATAAGCGGTGGTTCTTCATCCTTCTCTTTCTCCTGAAAATCATCCAATTTTGAAATCAAAGATTTAATATTATTGAATTTATGTTTAAGCAAGATGTTAAATTCTGCTCTGTTAATTCCTCATTGGATAATTTGTTGTCTCTTATATCAACATAAAAACTCCTCATTGAATGATTCCTCAAAATGCCATCTTCTTGTCTTCAACCAACAAGCTGAGTACAGTATTACGTCATCACATGGATTAGTACGCAAGGTTCTTACAACACCCCAAAAATTATATAACGTTGAAGATTGAATTTTGAAGATAAATGAATTTAAAAGATGTTTTGGTTGAAATAAAGCTCACCATGTTTGCATGAAGGGAAAAATGATGAATCAAAGTTCTATTTAATGTTATTAAAAACAAGGCAACTTGGAAATTAAATTTCTAAAGCACAGCTTCTACAAGAAAGGAAATAAAATTTCAAGAGCTAGCGGGATAGCTAGACTTTGGAGCAACCCCATGATAGTGGATGCGTGTCTCTTCACTCCCGTCTTACCATACACTCTCTGCCCTTTGACATCCTACCGATACCCTTAAAAACTACTGTAACAAAAATTTTACGTGAGCCAAAAATACAACTCCTGGAAATGGCGCCAAAATGTTGGTCGGCTTAATGGTCGGATTAAACCTCTCAATATTAATTATTAATCGAGTTAAATGAAGTAATAATGCGTTGTATTGCGTATTGGTTTAAAGCAATAATTCGAAGTATAAATATATTCCTTTGTAATGGTAAACTAGGTATTTGGAATGAAACACACAATTGCGCGTAAATATACAATCTTAAAAATGGAACCTACTTAACCAATTTCATTCTTTGCAAATTCCATGTTTGCAATTAATCGTAAGGCTATATAAAGAAATCCTCGATCACATAACATTCTTGCACTCGAATTCTACTTTTTAAATCTCATATGATATCTTGAAAACCTTAATCTATTAACTCTTCTCACTAACTTGAAACTAATAAGCAAAAGATCATTATTCTAGCCAGGCAACCTCACACATTAAACTAACTAGAACTACTCTTCATAATAAATTCAAGATAACACTACTTTGCTTCATATAAAATAACACTTTAAATATCCTATTAAAAATGGCATTGCAAATAATCTATGATAAACCTTTATTTAAATATTTTAATCTAAATGAAAAGGAATTGTTAAGCAATACTTCAAAATCAAATCATGTAACTCAATAACTAAAACTAAATCACGCTTTGCATTTAAACTTGATATCTCTACCTAATCAAATCTGCACTCAAACTTGCTCTTATAAGGAAATGATTACACTACGAAAACAAGAATCATTCTAACTAAAAATGAATCTATCAAAGGCACTCAAAATTACTCTTATAAGAAAATGATTACACTACGAAAACAATAACGAAACTAATTAAAAATATATCTAATTAAAAGAGATCTATTTATTGAGTGAATTCATGCGTAAACAAATAAAATGTGCATTTAAATCCTGCAAATATTCAAAGAAATTAGGTAATGCAAACCATACTAAAACTCAAAGCATTGTTCTCATTCTATATTCAAATTAGAACTATTAAAATATGTTCTAACTCCATATTCAATTTCATAAATCATGATCATTATATTCCTATCTCCCATTACATTCGATTTAATAAGAGGAATATATATATTGCAACTCAAAGCGAGATTATGTAATAGGTAATAGTTCTTTAGACCATTAATTTTCCCAATATGAAGATGGTGAAAAGGCTTTGAAATTCAACGTAGCTACCAAAAATTCACACATTCATATAGAAATCGAAACTACGCACACATCTACTTATCTCTACATTGATTGATAAGCTTAGCTCCGGAAGGTGGTGGGCCCTACCACACCGGAGTAAGGCGCTTATTGCAATGGAGGAAGGTTTTTTAAAACATCAAAGACTAAATTCGTAATGAATCGTGGCACAACATACGCTCACAACACATGAAAGCGATGATGTATATTGAAAATAGAATATGACAATCGATTTATACAAATCACAACAATCTCTCTATCGATATTACATTTGTGCGCAAACTAGATGCCAATCCTACATCTCGGAAATTTGACCTTTGAGGAAATTTCGGCTCTACATCTAAGAAAAATTGACCTCTAAATTCGACCTTACATCTCCAAAATTAATTGATTAATTAGTGTGCGACCCCTCTTCTTTATAGTGGAAGAGATGCTGCAATTAAAAAATCGATTGTTACAGGATACAAAATTAGGATTCCTAATTAATACAATTTGGGAAAAATTGGAACTAGAAGATTTTTGTTCCCAATTTTAGTTTAAGTTAGGTTGATCCCGACTTCTAGAAGAATGTGATCTCTCACTTCTTTGGCAGTGTCGCATAACTAGGCGGGGCATCGAAAATGTTGGAATTGGTGCCTTAACGCACAACACGATGAGATGCGTCACGAAGTTTTGCAAGCATGCAAGCTTCCCTCCGAAAATCAGCCTTCAAACTTTCTTGCTCGATGGCTTTCCCATAAAGCAACTATTATTTATCGTTTGATTGAAACGTACTGTTCCCCTCATTTTTCCATGATATCACATCCCCAGGGATTCAAGACCAAGCTCTCTCAATTTTTTCAAGATCAACAATTTTTATTGTTTACTGACCACTCTAAAATATAATTGCTAATCAACATTGCCGAGGCCAAACATCATCTAATTCTTCGGTATTAGGTCCCATTCATACGTGCGAGCATTGTAGCGGGACAAAGAGGTGGTTGAAGCGATGCAATAGTGACTTCATCAACAACAATCTCTCCTCGGGATGTGAATCACGTTCCATTTGCATTATAAGTGCTTGACGATGAGATGACTCAAGGTAAAAGACAAAGTCCAAATCCGGATTTAGTGTCAAGTGGTGTGTGGCAGGGTTGAAGCTTCTTGTCAACCATCTACCTACGGAACAAATAGTGGGCAACACCTTTGTTAGCAAAGGAATGGAGGTAGAAGATGGCATTTTCAAGGCATTTTTATTTAAGAGTGACCCCATCTCCATTTGCCCCAAATTCGGTAATTGTTAACGCTGTGAGGCCTAGGCGAAAGAAATTTATTAAATACAAAAGCTCCCTATTGTTGAAAATATGAATCGAAGTGGTGAGATCAATGTCCTTTTCACATCCCATCATTTCTAATTTCCCATCCAACCTCGGCGAGGCGACGGAAGGGACTAGAAGTGCATAAATGCCCTCATGTTCGGTAACACGCTATAAATAAAAAACAAGAGCATCATAAACTTCCTGTGAATAGGTGAGATGGGTATTCAAGCATTACAAAATATTTTCACTATATAAGAATCACTTTGAGATTTCAAGGCGAGAACGAGACCTCTTAGCCTTGGTGACAACCATTCTAAAGAGGAAGTGAGCGAGGTGATGCCTTTGTTCCAAACCTCTCAATGTTTCACTTATGCTCTCTATGGTGTAGGTGAATTCCTTCTGGCACCATGTTGCAAAGTGACCCAACATTAAAGGAAAATCTAGGTTGGGGGTTGATTGCTATCTTAGAATGAACGAAGATGAGGATCGCTTGCTTGATCGAATCTATGCGAGTGAGAGGTTGACCTTTGAGAGTACATTGCAACCTTAATTTCGGCCTCCATTTGTCGATCTATGCTTATGAAAAATACGATGTCTTCGAATGAGTGGGGGAGTTTAGGGAGATTATATGGCACCTAAATGGCTCTATTTTCCCCATCTCCACACGAATAAGCTATCCACCTTCATGCTTCCAACATTGAAAAAATTTGTCTACGATCCAACGCACTTCTTTACCACATGCATCCTTATATCCTTAGTGAAAAAAGTTCTTGCGATCCCATGAACCTTCGTTGCCCGAGAAAAGCCCATTATGTTCCTCCGGCATGACGGTTTGATCCTTTAAAACCCATCTTGGATTTTCTTCCAAACCAACACATTAGCACTCCTAGATGCACAATGGAAGGAGTTATTAAAAGGTAGAAGGGTAGAGTTGTTGTTTCCCGGTAGTAGAAGATATCATTTTCCATCAACGAGATGAAGGTTGGAAGCATGACTTAACGATGCAAATGCGAACTCCCTATGCATCATGAAAACCCATTATTAATGTTATTATTACGAAAACACTTATTCAATTTAATTAGTAACAATAATTTATAATTAATAACTATTGTCTCAATATCCCTCTAGTTAACAACATAATAGATAAATAATGATTAAATCACTAGGTACGATCACAAAATTATCTAATAAAAATTGTAAAAACATGGACAAAAAATGCAACTCAACAATTTCATCTTGTTCTTCTTTCTTTTTTTCTTAGCTTTCAAGACATCTACTTGTGTTCCCAAAGTGCTCAAGAGACCTGTTTTGAAATTTTCTAATAAAATTCCTATCTACACTCTTGTTACGGAACTTCTTTAACGATTTGGAAGCTTTTTATGAAATATATCTCTTTCCACTCTTTGCTCTTCCTAGAGTATTTCGACAAGTTCCAACAATTATTCAAATGGTAAATTAGAGATATCTCCTTTTCCCATTCATTAAGGATTTCTAAATATTCATCTCTAATACCCTTAAGAAAAATGGTATGGATGGCATAGGGACTAATAGAATGATGTTTGGATTTTACATGGTGGCGAAAATCTTTCCAAATATTCTTCCAAAATTTTGTCTTCTTGTTGTGCCATTCTAAAAACGTCTTCTTTTAGTCTCTAGCCCTATAGTAAACTTGATACTTTTTAAGAAAATTTTTCTTCATATCATCCCAAGAAGCGATTGTATGTTCTCCTAATCCCATAAACCATTTCAAGGCTGCTTTGCTTTCGAGGAGTAGTAGGAAAAAATCGAAGCTTGTGTGTGTCATCGGTATATCCATAAGTTATACACAAGATATCAAACTCAAACATGAATGCATCATGATTTTCTATTGACATTCCATAGAAGTTAGGAAATACGAGAAGGTGGAATGTTTTTCATTTTTATTTCTTCTCCTAATATTGCTCTCGCATCTAAGATTGGAAAGCCAAAAGTAGTTTTACGATCTCATTGTTAATTTCTTGCTCATTTTCTTGTGTTCTTCTATTTTGATTATCTCTTCTTGCTTCTTCCTCTATCCTTCTAAGTACTTATGCTCTTTTTCTTCCTCGTTGCCTTTCTTTGTTTTTGCCTCAATTCTTCTTTTTTCATCTCATTGTCTTCGCCATTCCCTTTGTTGTCTTTCATATTCTAGTCTTTGTTCAAGAGTCTTGTTTGGCCTAGTTGATCCTTCTCCTTCTTCAACCATTTCTTATTCGGAGATATGTAGTGTTTCAATATGTGGTTGATTTTGTATTTCTTCCACTACTTTGATTTCTTCAAGGACAGGTTGCTCTAGTTGTTCAACAATTGGCTTTCTTGTATCTTTTTGTTTCCATACGAAAGGAGGTTCTTTAGGTGATTGTTTTCTTTTTACCTCCAAGGCTAACAAGATTTGTCTTTCAAATAAAGTTAATCTCTATCCACGATCTCTACATTTTTTTCCTCTAACTCTTCTATAGTAGTTCTTCAGGCTTGGTGTTGTTAGTCAGGTGGATGAATGAGCTATTAGGGGGTTTTTGTTTCTAAATCTACCTTTCGATCTCTATCTCTAGGCATATAGAAAACATTACTTGAAAGATAAACTATTTTTGTTTTTGTTTGGTGATTCTATATATATATATATATATATATATATATATATATATATATATATATATATATATATATATATATATATATGTAATCTTTTTTTCTTCCTATTTGACCATTTTTAAATATGCTTCCCCAACAATGGCCTTAAAATGTTGGGTCAATTCTGTATAAACTAACACAAGTATTTATTATCAATCGGGCTAGTGGAACTTAAAAGCATCCCCAAAGTATGTGGGTTTCAGTTATGATCAATTTAGAAGATGGTTTATGATCTGAAATTGGAAGTATTTGTAAATCTTTTGTAAATGCTGTGCAAAGTATCCATTTCCATTTAATTAATTTTGTGCAAAATTACGCATGTGTTGCGGGGTTAAACAAAGTGTTTTTGATATGTTTTTTGAGTCTTATGTGTGAGGGAATGTTAATTAAGTTTTATGTTTAACATAGTAAATTATAAATATACAACAAAATAACTTTAGCATAACATGACTTAGATATTTGGTGGTAGTTCACCTCTAGGCTACATCTGGCCGGACCAAGCCTCCCAAATTGGCTTTTCCTCTTATATTAAAATGCTCCAAAATGCTAATACAAGTTTAAAAGTGCCTCAATAGGCAAATTTTACTGTAAATACAAAATCAAAAGGCATGAAAAATGCTAAAAATGCCTTTCCATATTCACTAAGCGAGTGAAAAATTACCAATTACGAGTCCCTTCTTCTTATGAGGCCTTGATGGCTCTGTGAATAAATACGAAGCCTTTCAGGCTGTATAAGTCCTCAAACAGCTCTGAAACCTCTTCCATTAGGTTTATAAGGTGGAAAATAGTCGAAAATGGTTTTTGGTTCACCTCAAACGGTGAGGTACAACTACGTACGACTCCATTTCCCCAATGGCCCTAATGGCTCTCCAAGCTTCAATGAAGCTTTTTGGACTGAAAGTCTTAAAAAAGTTCTGAAACCTCTTCCTTTAGGTTCATAAGGTGGAAAATAGCTGAAAATGGTTTTTGGTTCACCTCAAACAATGATGTACAACTCAATACCAACCATTTTCCCCCGTGTCACAGTGGCTCTCCAAGCTTCCCTGAAGAAAAAAATGGCTTTATAACACCTCTAACTCCTCTAGAGAGACTATCCCAAACACTCCAGGAATGCTCGGAATAGTCAGAAATTGACCAAAATTTCGTCCAATTTGGTCCAATATTAGAGAAGTTATGACCAAAACAAATTTCCGCCCAATCTTCCTAAAACGAAGCTCCACCAAATGTAGAGAAAGCTGAATAAAGGTCGAAAAATATGGCATAATTCCTAAAATGGGGAACTCCCCCCAAATCGGCGGAGCGTATTTGTGGAATTAAATTTTAAAGGTGGCATGTGACCGGTTGCGGATTAATCGCCGAAGATAACGATTAACATAACCGTTTGCTTAGTAGCATTTATCATCTCACGGTCGTTGGCCACATGGCCCATCCTAGCCAAATAAGACGGCTATGTAAGCGGTGGAGGCTTAAGGGGGCCTGGTCACAAGTGATGGTCTTATGGAATCTTTTTTATGTGGGGGCTGGCCCCCTTTGCTCCGGATCAATTAAATTAACATTTAAATAGACGTGAAGACCTTTAGTGGTAAGATCTACCATGTAGCCCGAGCGATCCAAGCGTGGCATTTGTGGGAGATAGGTCTCGAGGTTTGAAACCCGTAGACATAAAAATAATTTTTCCATACCACATTTCCATGGCTTGGGGGCCACGTGGCGGCCTCTGGGCACCTTGCATGGCGACCTGTTTAGATTGTACAAAAAACCAAAGTCAATCCATTGACTAATAAGCACTTACCTTTATGCATATGATAGGCCCAAATGGAATATTCCGAGGAATATTTTGAGGAATATTATTTTTTTAATTTTTCAAAATTTTAAGAAGTCAAACCTAGTCGGCTCATTTTTTTGTAGTTTTAACGAAAAATTCAAAAAATTGCATAACTTTCACATACGATGTTGGATTTGAGTGCCATTCATAGTGCTAGGATCGTATCGACGAGGCCTATACGTAATTCGAGGTTGCGAGTGATTTTTAACACTTTAAATTTTGAGCTTTTTCCATAGCTCGGACTTGAGCTCTTGATCACACCTCCCAAATGAGAGGCTTTGGACCCCAAAGCTCAGCAAAATATTTGAAACTGAAATGTATAGTAAATGAGAGAATAAAAATGTCCTCTTCTCTTTAGCCTCCAAAAATTTTCCTTGCATGGCAAATGAAATTGAACTTCAACTAGAAAGAAATTCATTCTTCCCTTCAACGTGTATCCTCTTGTCAAGAGGGCGTGCTGCGCTTAATCAAAAATTACTTGGTGAGAAAATTGCGAGAGGGAAATCTAAACATCATATCCTAAATGGACTACAAGCTTCTTGTTGGGTATGTGTTATATTCTTTTCCACGACTAGCCCCACACGCCGATGCAGGCCGGCGCAGGGGGTCACAAGGGGGAGGCAGCCCCCACTATTGGGGTTCGGCGCCCCGACGTAAAAATTTGTTTGGTGTGTAGACCCACTCATAGGTGGACCCACCCATGTTTTGTGCATGATTTTGCACATGGTGTTGGGGTACAATGGTTTTGGCCCTGGTATTTTGTAGATCCCACAAGGGAACTATGGTTATGTTCTAATCTAGGGTTAATGGATTGGGGTTTATGTATGCTTCAACATGTATATATATGTGTTGTAACACTAAAAGGAATATAATGAAAAATCAAGCTGGTCGTCCCAATTTTGGATCCAGGGGAAAATATCTGTGTTTATCTGTTTTATGTTTTATGCTCTCGCTATTGTTTATTTTCTGTTATAAGATTCATGTGTAGATAATTTCTGTTCAGGGTTAAAACCTACATTTGGTATCGGAGCTATTTCAGCTTCAAGGGGACGCCTTTGTTGTTGAGGGTTTTTTGCTCGGGCCTGTGGTAGACCCTGTTCAGTGGGAGATCTGCGGGATCGATTCTTGCGGTGAAAGAATATGGCGAGCGGCAGAAAGATATAGATCGAGAAATTTAATGGTTAGAGTTTTGAGTTGTGGAAGCTCAAGATGGAGGATCTGCTGGTGGATAAAGATCAGTGGATCGCGGTAGATCTAGGTACTAAACCAACGACAATGTCAGATGAAGACTGGAAGAAACTGGATCGGAAGGCTAAGAGCACAATACGGTTGTGTGTCTTAGATTCAGTATTGTTGAATGTATCTGGGGAAGCTACGATGAATAATTTGTGGGAAAAACTTGGGAATTTGTACCAATCTAAGTCTCTGGTGAATAAGTTGTTCCTGCGGAAAAAGCTGTATAACCTGAGGATGAAGGATGGAGACTCGGTGACAGAGCATCTGAACGCCTTCAATACTTTGGTAAGTCAGCTGTCATCTGTTGATATTAAAATCTCAGATGAAGATAAGTGCATCAGTTTGTTGTGTTCTCTACTAGACTCGTGGGACAGTCTGGTTATTGCAATAGGTAGCAATACAACTACCTTGAATTTTGATGACATTGTCTCAGCCTTGTTGTTGGAGGAAATGAGACAGAGAAATATGGAGGGCCAGAATGGAGATGCCTTATCTGTACGAGGAAGGTCCCAAAACAGAAACAAGAATAAGGTTTCGAGTGGGAGATCCAAATCTAGAGGGAGATCTAAATCTCCTGGAAATTTTGTAAAGGTATGCTAGAAATGCGGAAAGGAAGGGCACTACAAAAGGGAGTGCAGATCTAAAGCTCCCGAGAAAGGAAAGGGATCTGATGATGCTCCTTCTGCAGAGGAAAAAACCACCTCGGATGAAGGTGGGGATGTGTATTTGGCTTCTTCTTCAAATACACATGTAGATCATGAGTCATGGTTGATTGACTCAGGTGCATCTTTTCACTTCACTCCCCATAGGGAGTGGTTCTGCGAGTATGAGAAATATGATGGTGGTGATGTCTTCCTAGGGGATGATAGGAAGGCTAGAATCATCGGACGTGGAAAGGTCAAGCTAAAGTTGCAAGGTGGAAGGATTAGAACACTTCCTGGTGTTCTGCATATTCCTGCATTGGCCAGAAATCTGATTTCTGTAAGCAAGATGGATGATGCAGGTGTAAAAACAGTGTTCGAGAAAGATGCCTGCAAGATGGTTCGGGGAGCACCGGTATTAATGCGGGGAGTTCGGACTGGAACTCTATACAAGCTACAAGGTAGCACTGTTATTGATGGGTGTAACAGTTCTGTGGTTCCTGAAAGTGGGACGGAAAGTCTAGCTGTCTCTGGAGAAAAGACCATGCTATGGTATCAAAGGCTTGGACATATTGGAGAGAAGGGCCTTCGGATACTGCATAGAGATGGTATGGTAGAAGGTATGTCTAATTGTTCTCTGGATTTCGATTTCAGTGAACATTGTGTATATGGGAAGAAGAATCGAGTGAGTTTTCCTTCTGGTGCTAAGAGGGCAAACAAGATATTAGAACTTGTGCACAGTGATGTGTTTGGGCCTGTGTCAGTTCCATCACTGGGAAAGTCTGTGTACTATGTTTCATTCATAGATGACTTCTCAAGGAATACATGGATATATTTCTTGAGGAAGAAATCTGAAGTCTTTGACAAATTTAAATAATTTAAGGCTCTGGTGGAAAACCAGACAGAGAAGAAGATAAAAGCGCTGAGGACAGATAATGGTGGGGAGTTCTGCAAGAAGGAATTTGAAGAGTTCTGTAAGAAGTGTGGCATAGCACGGAAGAAGACTACTCCATACACACCTCAGCAAAATGGAGTTGCAGAAAGAATGAACAGAACACTGATGGAAAAGGCAAGAAGCATGCTCAGTGGTACCGGGTTAGGACAAGAATTCTGGGTAGAGGCAGTGGAGACCGCATGTTACTTAGTTAACAGATCACCTTCATCAGTGTTGGAGGATAAGACTCCACATGAGGTATGGACTGGTAAGAAACCCTCTCTTTCACATATAAGGGTATTTGGATGTGATGCATATGTACATGTTCCAAAGGAGAAAAGGACCAAGTTGGATAATAAATCTGAAAGGTGCATCTTTATTAGGTATAAGGATGGTTTAAAAGGTTACAAGCTTTGGAACTCGGAAACAAGGAAGGTTGTGTATAGCCGAGATGTGGTGTTTAGAGAGGTGAAAGATGTTGTTAAACATGAAATCATACCAAAGGAACCTGAGAAGATAGAGTTTGAGCTAAAGGAGTATGAATCAGACTCTACAGCAGAAGAAGATTCAGAAGAGGAAGAGCCACAAACTCCAGCTTTCAGAAGATCAGTTCGAGAAAGAAGGCAACTAGAAAGGTATATTCCATCTGCTTTCTGTTCAGGTTTTGCCTTAACTATAACTGATGATGATCACAAAACTTTCAAGGAGGCAGTAGATTCAGAGGATGGAAAACTCCGGAAGGAGGCCATGGTTTATGGAATGGAATCCTTGCACAAAAATGAGGCATGGGATCTGGTGGAGTTGTCGGCTGGAAGGAAGCCTATCGAGAGAAAATGGGTGTTTAAGAAGAAGATGAATGTAGAAGGCAAGGTGGAGAAATACAAAGCTCGGTTGGTAGCAAAAGGTTATTCCCAAGTGTCGGGAATTGATTTTGGTGATATTTTTTCTCCTGTTGCCAAAGTTACTTCTATTAGATTACTTTTATCTGTTGCTGCTGCATTTGATTTTGAGATAGAACAGATGGATGTGAAGACAACATTTCTTCACGGGGATCTAGAAGAGGAGATCTACATGAAGCAACCTGAAGGCTTTATGGTGAAAGGTAAGAAAGAACTGGTATGCAGGTTGAAGAAGTCTCTGTATGGGTTAAAACAGTCACCAAGGATGTGGTATCAGAAATTTGATACCTATATACGGGGACTTGGCTTCACCAGAAGCAAGGAGGATCAATGTGTTTATTTTAAATTAATTGGTGACCGTGTTATTTATTTGGTCTTGTATGTGGATGATATGTTGTTGATTGGAAATGACAAAGAAATTATCCAAGATTTGAAGACCCAACTGTTCTCCAAATTCTACATGAAGGATCTGGGTGCTGCAAACTATATTTTGGGCATGGAAATTAAGAGAGATCGGGCAAAGAGGAAGCTCTGGTTAAACCAGAGGAATTATGTCGAGACTATATTGCAGAGGTTCAATATGCAGGATAGTAAACCGGTGAGTGTTCCTATTCCTGTAGGTGCAAAGCTTTCTGCTGAACAGTGTCCCAAGACACAAGAAGAAGAGGATGATATGTCCCGTGTTCCATATGCAAGTGCAGTGGGTAGCCTGATGTATGCAATGGTCTGTACTAGACCAGACATTGCACATGCAGTGGGAGTATTGAGCAGGTTTATGTCAAATCCAGGGAAGGAGCATTGGACAGCAGTGAAGCGGGTTTTCAGATATTTACGTGGCACTAGTGATTATGGCTTGTGCTACCAGGGAAGACCAGGATTGGAAAGAATGTTGGAAATTCATGGTTTTGTTGATGCAGACTGGGCTGGAGATCTGGACCAAAGAAGATCTACAAGTGGGTATGTGTTTAGCCTATTTGGAGGTGCAGTCAGTTGGATGAGTAAAAGACATTCTGTAGTGGCTCTTTCAACTACAGAGGCAGAATACATAGCAGCCACTCATGCAAGCAAGGAAGCAGTTTGGTTGCAAAGATTGTGTTCAAGTATGGGGTTGGTACAGCAAGCTATAAGGATAGATCGTGATAGCCAAAGTGCAATTTTCTTGGCTAAGAACCCTGCTTACCATTCAAAGAAAAATCACATTGATGTTCAATATCACTTTGTTAGAGATATGGTTGAGGCTAAAAGGGTGTTGCTGGTAAAGGTGGACACTTTGAAGAATGTTGCAGATGCATTGACGAAGTCTGTAAGAACTCATAAGTTCTCTTGGTGTAGAGAAACAATGGGTGTTGAAGAATTGGCCCAATGACTAAGCTCTCCTGTGGCCCCCTGTGGAAAGAAAACAACAAGTGGGAGAATGTTGGGTATGTGTTATATTCTTTCCATGACTAGCCCCACGCGTTGTATGTTGCGCCGGGCGCAACAGGGGGGTCACAAGGGGGGAGGCAGCCCCCACTGTTGGGGTATGGGGCAGCGCCTCGGCGAAAATTTGTTTGGTGTGCGGACCCACTTATAGGCGGACCCACTCATGTTTTGTGCATGATTTTGGACATGGTTTTGGGATACGATGGTTTTTGGCCCCTGGTATTTTGTAGATCCGGTCAAGGGAACTACGGTTATGTTCTAATCCAGGGTTAATGGATTGGGGTTTATGTATGCTTCGGCATGTATATATATGTGTTGTAACACTAAAAGTAATATAATGAAAAATCAAGCTGGTAGTCCCAATTTGGGATCCAGGGGAAAATCTCTGTGTTTATCTGTTTTATGTTTTATGCTCTCGCTATTGTTTATTTTCTGTTATAAGATTCGTGTATAGATAATTTCTGTTCAGGGTTAAAACCTCGCACT